>JAJONR010004347.1:0-38902 GCA_029582245.1 Solanum etuberosum
CCCCCCCCCCCCCCCCCGTGACCCGATTTAGCTAATTTTTTATGTGTGAGTTCTCCAAGTTAAGATAAACTGATTTAAAAGTAATTTTAGATTCAACATCAGAGTTCGGAGTTGATGTTTTGATTCAATTTCCTAAGATGATTCTTTTATGAAAATATGGGTGTTTAAGGACTCATTTACTTGATTATGTACTTAACTAGATTGGAGGCTTTAAGGAAGGAAAAAGTCGTAATTTGACTTTTTGAACCCTGATTAAGGAAAGTGAAAACTTCTGACTTTTTATGAAATGTTTGATTGAATAAAGAGGGTAATAGATAATGAGAGTCTCATATAAATGAGATGACGAGTATTTATGTGCATACCAATGCTTGATTATTTTATTTGTTTGAAACGATTTCATGGCTTGTGAGCATGATTTGGAGGATATGTAAGTTGTTTTGATTCATTTACACGCTACTGATAATACAGGTGAGTGAGATTTTAAGAGCTCATTTATGAGAGATGTTAAAATAAGTAAGAACTAAAGAATAACTAAAGCTTCTTGAGAATTCTTGATATCTTATTTTTATGCCTTTTATTTTGTGCAAAGCCTCCTTTTATAGGCCTAAAAATGACTCATACCTTAGTGTGAAATCGACATAACACTTGAGTACTAAAAAGGCTATCTCATAGCATGTGAATATGATCTAACGCCTCGCTTGAAACTAATTGGAATAGGTAGGTGCGCAACTCGAGATTGATTATTGACTGAAGGTCATTATAATAGCTTTCAGCTATAAGGCAACCTCTCTCAGGCAAGAATTTTTTTAGGTGTCCAGTTGCGAGTTGGGCTTACCCAGGTAGATATTCAAGGCTTCCTATGACATAATGGCAAAGCCCTTTCCATTCTCCTCAGATCCTGCAAACGTTCCTTTTGTTCTTGGGCTGACTATGTGTCATCATGTGATTTGTTCTTTTAATTAGATTCGATTTTTTCCGATACATTAATTAATTACACAAAAAATATATTTCATTCAAAATAGTGTAGTCAAAGTGTCAACTTCTAACTAAGTAGTTTTGTACTAATACCATTTCATATATATGCTTGTATTAAAATATATAAAAATTGTATATTTAACTATATAATATATATAAATTGTATATGTAACTATATAATTTGGTATTATATCAATATCTTTTTATATGAATATCAAATACCAATATATTTTTAAATGCATACCAAATATCATAATAACAAAATTGATGTATAATAACTTTCAATTTCGATATGGACATTCGGTATCTACCATCCCATGTCCCTCCCTACTCAAGATTGCATAATCATCTCTTTTGACAAAGTAGATACTTTATTTACTTTCAATGAATTTTGTAAATCTAATTTAATTGGTGCATAATGCAATCAAATATAAAGCACTTAGGGTCGTTTGACAGGATGTATAAGAATAGTGTTGAAGAAGGTGTATTAGAGCCTGTTTGACATTGGTGTTGGGGGCCAAAAATTTTTTTTTTTTTTTGAAAAATCAAGTGTTTGGCAAACCCTCAAAAGTGCTTTTAAATAGAAGCAGAAGCAGTTTTTCTGCTGTTGGGAAGAAGCTAAAAATTTCTGCTTCTTAAAAAAAGTAGAAGCAGAAGCAGAAAATTATTTTTTTGAAAACTAAAATATCCCTTATATATTTACATATTTACCAATATATCTCTTATTAATTAATTAAGATATTTCATAAGTTTTGTTAAGTTTCATTCAAGAATTTTATTTTTTATTTTTATATGATAAACTTTTTATTTTATTTATGTTTATATATTATTGTTTATATTTTATATATTATTTTATAAACTTGACACGCAGGTTCATCTTGTTACAAGTACTATGGCTATACATAATTTCATACGACAACATTCTACCACTGATAAAGACTTCAACTATTTTGCAAATGAAGACATTATTACAGAAATCGAAGAAGAAGATGGGGGCCTTCAGAGATACCTTCAGAAATACAAGACAGATCGTCAACTACTATGGAAATATTGCGTGATAAAATTAGGGATGAAATCATTGAAAAAATTTGTGATGTATGAAGAACTTTATTTATTTTTGTGGTAAGGTTTTCGTATGTAGTGAATTTATTTGTGGAATGGTTTTAAAATTTATTTTGCTTGATATTTTTAATTATATTTAACTCATCATGTTAACATTATATTAATATTTTATTTATTTATTTATCTTTGTATAATATTGATTAATAATTTGAATATGCACATTTTAATTTAATTAAAATAAAAATTTAATTAAAGTTATGTATTAGATATTTAAAATAGTTTCTCTCTACAAAATAATCTTAAAAGCACATTGATACTTGCCTTTTTTCGTAATTTGACTCTCAAAAATACTTTTTAAAAAAAGATAGTCAAACACAAATTGCTTATCAAAAGCATTTTTCAAATGAATTTGCCAAACACAAATTGCTTTTTTTGAAAAGCACTTCTCAGAAAAGCTATTTTAAAAAAACATTTTTAGAAATAAGCAGTTTTTAGCAGCAATACCAAACAGGCTCTTAGTAATGTTGATATTCATTGTACTTGCATTAGTTATGCTAAAGACTATTTCTCATGTAGTGTTTGATTTAATATATTAAAAATAACATGCTGGCATATTTCTTTTAAAAAATTGTATACAAAAATATCCTCCACAAAATAATGGAAAAGGTTTTGAAGGAAATTTTATCTTTACCATGCTAATGCATGCATTAAAAAACCCTTACATTGCTAATACCATGATTTCCTATATATTAGTTTATACATAGCATAATACCAAATAGAGTGTGCATTAGTTATACATAGAGTAAAACTATATCAAACTAAGGTATTTATAATATAAAAGGCTAATGCATGAATTATTTTTTGTAATGCATCCTATCAAACGACCCCTTATTGTATCCGTTATTGATAGAGGTTAAAAAAGTTGGAGACATTGATACAACAAGTTCCTACATTGATACAGCAAGTTCAACAGTTGCACCCAAAAACAAGATATTAATACATTTCCTATGATGATCGGTTGGCAGCATATAAAACAGAACAAAGAGTAAAAATAAAAACCACTCTTGAGATATTCAGTAACAGTTTGTAGGTCAGTATCATCAAAAGTAACAATATATATATATATGATGGCTTGATCATTTTTATCGATCGATTGGTGACCTCCAGTCAAGATTTTCCTCAGGATATCCCTTGATTAGTCCTTGAGGAGGAATGAAGGAGTCAATAGAGAGACCGGGGACGTTGAATGCAACATCATCGATGGTATATGTCTCTTCCATTCTGGTGATTGCAGGCCCAGCCTTTAAGTTATCCCCAAATCTTGTGATAATCACACTTGAACAACCTGAATGTGCAATCATCACGCCTTCTACAGGCCGATAGTCCTCCACTTTTGTACCCATTGTTGTTTCCCAATACGTTGGAGGGGAACCGGGAGACTGTATTCTGGTCAAGTACGAGTCTTCTACATAAACTAGCAATCCACTTCTTTGGCTGAAGTAACCAAACACGACATGCTTGATCATCTCAGCTGTATTGTCACTCCTTTCAGTTAAGTCAGGATGATTGGCGGATAACTTTAGCACAAAGGAATCAATACCCAATATATTCTTTTCACCAATGTATTCGGCTGCAGAGAAAACTGCTGCTACAGCCAGTGGATCAAGCCCCTACAGACCAATTATGTGTTAGGAATAAGAGAGGGAATTAAGGAGTTTTTCCTTTAGCAGGGAAAAGTCTCGCCTTTAGATCAAACCCAAATCACATTTATTTGGAACGACGTTGATAGAATACTAGAACTATAATCTATCTAATAAAGATTGGGTCCAAGTTTAATGAAGCTGGAAGATTCCCAAGTACACCAACAACTGTATTACTAAAATGCAGAATAGTCACCACAAAACAAGCTTTTTGCCTGATGAATACAAAGGGAGATTGTTTTTTTTCTGAAAAAAAACATGTATTTTGCCTTTATAATATTGTCATAAAGTTGTGAAATAAGTGGTCACATGTAACACCATCACCAAATGCTACGGACTCTCCAAAAATGTTGCCGCACCCACATCAGATTCTTCAAAAATGCACTACTTTTGAAAGATCCGACACACACCCGATCACATTTTTAAAGATTCCAAGCAACATAGACTAAATGCATAGTGAGGAACATGGGAGAGGTAAGAGAAAAACAAGATCTACATTCCCATTTCCCCATCACCATAAAGCTAAAAACTTGCCTATTAAGTAAGGGGTCGTTTGGTTGGGAACAAGTTATCTTAGGACTAAATAGTGGGATAAGTTATCCAAAACAAGACACCAAAATTTTATCCGTGGACAATTTATTTTTATCTCTCACACCAAACGAGCCTTAACAGTTTAACAAAATGAGTAAGAAAAATGGGGTGATGATGTGACTTGCCTGAAGAGCTCGACGTAGAGGGCGTATAGCGCCTTTGGCAGCATGAGAACCAAGCCAAGGTGTGTGTCTCCAAGCAACATTACCATCACTACCAGCAACAACTTTGTGAGCAGCAACAACTAACTCAATCAACCACTTGTTAGGTACCATTTGCCACAAAACAAAGCATCCCTTTTGTGAAATAGTACTAGCAGGTGAGCTAGTATCCACTATAGCCATTGATACTTTTCCACTTACATACATATTCTTTACTACCCCTTGTATCTTCCTACACCCACTTGCTGCTGTGAAGTGTTCAATTATGTATTCAGCTGATGACGATACCTATATTAATTTATTAATAACCAAATACGCATTCAATATTGTACAACAAATTTAATATACTATGAATACTAAATTAAACATCTCAATCCCCAATCCAAAGGTAATTTTTGAACAATTCAAAGTATTATACTAGTTTCAAATTGATTTTCTTTTTGCATCGAGCCCCACAATGTGTACTTAACTATTGTTTTTATAAACAAAAAAAAAAAAGTGCAAATTGTTAATAGCATACTGGTACCAACAAGGATTGTGGTAATGTAGTAAGCACTCATTCATTATTAACCAAAAGGTCTAGGTTCGAGTGAATCCAGATTTAGTCGGGCTGGATCCCCAAATATGAGTGAAGAAAATGAAAGAAAAGGGATGTTCACTTACTTGAGAAATAGGTATTTTAGGATTGGAAGAAACAGGGAAGAGAGGGCATCCAAGAACACTTAGTAGAATCCTGAGGTCAGATTTCTTAGTGATGAAGATCAAAGAGAAGTGAGTTTTAAGCCAATTTCTCCATGAGGAAGAAGAAGAAGAAGAAGAAGAAGAAGAATGAGTTTCTTCATCATTTGTTGGTACTTCTGATAATGGTGCTAGACGAATCATTTCTTCTTCTTCTTCTTCAGTTGAACCAACAATACTCTGATATTTTTACATCACCATACATATAATAAGGCTTTGGATTTGTAGAAAGGATTTGTTGTTTTAAATACAAATACTATACTACTCTCTCTCTTTCTTCTTGCTTTTCTTCACGTGCACCCAACCTCGCGTCATACTTACTTGCCTATCTTACAATACTTTTTACTCACACCCGCCCACGATTGTCACATGATATAACAAGTAATTTTAAATTCTTGTACAAACATAATGTTCTTAATAAAAAATCAAAAGAAGTGTTTTAAAAACGTTCCTACACTTGGCAAAAATTTAAGAGTGTATATCACTCAAGTTACAAAATCAAAAATGTATTTCATTCAAGTTGCGGTGTATTTAAGCTTATTTAGTCAAGTGGGGATGGGGGATTTAAGACTGTCCATAATTCAGGGACGAAACTAATAAATTGCACCAAGTTTGAGGGTGTTTTTAATACTTGTCTTTTTTTCTAAAAGGAAGAATTATTTAGTTGAGACTTGGGGTGTTGCCGTGTTGGTATCAGTGTTATAAAAGGCGTGGGCGTGAGGCGAGACGTTTTATGCAGTACGCGGCGAGTCGTAAGCCCCGAGACACGGGGCGTAAGTTTTATGGATCTATGGGGCGTAGTCTTATGAATCTATGGGGCGTAGTCTCATATATATATTCAATTTTATAATTTTATTATTAAGAAAATAAGCAAAAGTAAAACTTTCAATTATTTTACAAACAAATTTTAATAAATAACCTATAATATATAGAAAAAATATTATGGTTTTTATTTGAGGAAGGTATTAATAATCAATAATAAAGAAAAAAAAAGTATTACAATTACTATTTGAGGAATATCATTACATCAATAATAAAAAATGTAAAAATATGATTCAAAGCAAAAAAGGCTCAAAAACCCCCAAAAAAAAAGCTCAGGACTTACGCCCTATGGATCTACGTCTTTAATTTGTGCCCCAAAGCGTTTTTGGTACGTCCGGTCTTGAAACTTGCCCCTAAAAACGTTTTTGAAAACACTAGTTGGTATGGAAGAAAATGTTTTTTTAAAAAAATAAAAATAAAATTAGATAAGTTAAAATATTTGAAAGATATTTTCTCTAGGAAAATAGTTTTTTCAAAAATGAGAAAAGTTAACAAAAATAGAAAAAACATCTCGCTTTTATAGTGTTTTGCTAGATAACATATATTATATATACTCTTGAAATAATATTTTTCTACTTGCCTACTAAACACAAAAAAATAAGTACGATACCGACTTATTTTTCAAGAAAATCATTTTCCTTCGTGGGAAACACACCCTTTGAGGAAAGTGAGAAGGTTAGGTAAGACTTTCTTAAGTAGAAAGCCAAGATTCTAACCGGTAGGAGAGGAGTTGTTTTAATTAGGAATAGTATACTAATTAAATGTTGTACATTATTTGTCATTGTTTTATGAAACAATTAAGACCTTTAATTCTTTAGCACTTCTAAAATATTGAAACACAACTAACTCTTAAGCTAAATTCACGTGTTGCCAAATATATATATATATATATATATATATATATATGAATGCCACGCTGTTATTTCCATTGAGTATTAATTGAACTAATGAAAAAAAAAAACTCTAGTTCTAATTTTTCGAAAGAGTTTTAAGGCGATTTAAATCTGTTTTTTTCTTTAAATGAGATCCTGCACTACTTTCCTCTAAGGGTGTGACCTAGTGATCAATGAAATGGTTGAAAACCCCAAAATTTCTGGTTTAAAACTCGAAGATGGAAAACACTAGGTGATTCTTCTAACTTGTCATAACCTTGGTGGACAGAATTACCTATTATCTGTTGTTGGTGGGAGGTCGCAGGTATCCGTGGAATTAATCGAAGTACGCAAAAGCTAGTCCGGACATCAGGATTATAAAAAAAAATAAAAAATCCCACACTACTTTGCACCCAAGGGTGTGACCTAGTGGTTAATAAAGTGGTTGAGACCCTGAGGTCTTATTTTCAAAACTCAACGAAGATAAAAATATTTTTTAAAAAAAACACAAAGTGATTCTTCCTATCTGTCATAACCTTGATCATAAAGTTGTCTGTTATCTGTTACTGGTGAAAGGTGATAGTACCCGTGGAATTAAATGAAGTATGCAAAAGCTAGTCCAGACACCAAGATCATCAAAAAAAAATTGCACTACTTTGCACCCAAGGAGTGTGGCCTTATGGTCAATAAAGTGATTAAGAATCCTGAGGTTTCAGATTCAAAACTCAAAAAGTTTTTTTTAAAAAAAAAAAACTAAATGATTCTTCACATCTGCCTTGGCCTTTGCGGACAGAGTTACCTCGTATCTGATAGAAGATACCCAATAAAATTAATCCGAACACCACGATCATAAATAAAAATCTTGCACTACTTTATTAAAGCGCCTTCACTTGGGGACCACCTATGATATTGGGCGTCGCATGGAAATGAGAAAGGTACTTATGCCTATTATTCTTCATAAGATTCCATAACACAAAGTCAAGATCTATTCTTACCTTAAATTTTTGAAAAATCCTATTTTGCTTAGTATTTTTTTTTTAAAGAAAAAAGGCTTAATACATAATTAGCTTCTTAAACTAGTTATAATATTTTAATTATATACTCAAATTAAGTCATTTTTCACTTGAACAATCGAACCCTAGATATTTTCAGTTTAAAATTCGGAATTTTTTTTATGTGTGTATGTATTCATTCATATATTAAATAGTTAGGTTGATCATATAGATATGTCATCTCCTTAATTATACGCATCAACCTCAAGTAGAACACATATAAAGCTTTACGACTTATTGAAGTATCAACTTGAAGTTGATAGAAATCAGACAATAACGCAAATGTGATATCAATGATTAGGTTCGATCGATTTTTTTTTTAAAAAAAAGTTGTATTATATTAATTTTTCGATTAATCTATTATTATTATTATTATGCATAATTAAAAAGTTCTCTGTTAGTTTACTTAGATGAGTGTGACATCCCAAAGTAGAGCAAATATGCTTGCAATAATCACAACTTATCTTAATATAATATTTTGTAGAGTGAGGGTGACACTCTCAAGCAAAAGCCAAGCCACCGTGTGGTTATACTCAATGATGTTTAATATTTAATTGCATTATATACTTTACGATTTTCATTATTTAGTTTACTTCAATTTTTAGTTCAAGCGTGAAATATTCATTTTTAGTTTTTTTTTTTCATTTAGAAAAAAAGAAAAAAGAAAGAAAAGAAGTAAAATATTCATATTTTTTTTGGACAAATTACCAAGTTGGACCACAGTCAGAGGCGTATCCAGGATTTTGAGATGATGGGTGCACTATTACGAAACAGTGGATCTAAGATATAAATTTGATCTGTTTGACATTTAGGTTCTTATCACTGAAAATCATTAAAAATTTAAAATTATAGATCCAGAATTATTTTTTATCTATCCAAACTACTTAGAGAGGTGTTATCCAATTTTAGAAAGGAAAATAAAATAAGATAGATAAAAGATTCAAATTTTTAACCTCGCTTAGAGAGGTGCACCCAATTATCATCACACGACATTATATGATACTTCAAGTGTAGATTCACACATCTATATTTAAATATTTTTTTAAGAATATAACACCTCTATATATAATTTCGAGAGGGAAGCATGGGTTCACGTGAACCCAGTACCTCTCACCACAGTGCTGGTTAGATGATTTGCAGAGCTAGTGGTGGATATATTAGTAGGTAGTGGAGTTGAAAATAGTCAGGTATATAAATGATGCAAGATTTAGAATTTTAAATTTTAAGTATTGAAAATATCCTAAATTCGACGAAAATTATTAGTTTCGTCATTAAATTATTGACAATCTTAAAAACACGTTTTGTTTGATTAACTGAACTTAAATACACCTCCAATTTTGCAGTATGAATTAAATACACCCCTAGATTATCGCAAGTTTAAGGATATTTTCAACATTTTTTGCGACTTTTTATTAAGAGTTTCATGCTCTTACAAGAGTTTGAAACTACTTGTTATGTCATGTGGCAGATCGGGGGTTTATCTACGTTTAGTTTGTCAAGTAGAGAAGTATTTTTAAGACTATCAATAATTCGAGAAAGACACTAATAATTTACCCCAAATTCAAAATGTTTTCAATACTTTTCACTTTTAAATTTTTTTTATATATGATCATAGCTATTGGCTTTGGGTCAAAAAATTATAAGGGTGTTTTTAACACTTCTCTTGATTTTTTATTAAGAGTTCGATACTCCTACAAGAGTTTGAGACTACTTGCTATGTCATGTGATATATCAGGATTTATCTAATAGTTAATCAAGTAGAGAGATATGCTTAAAGCTATTAATAATTCGAAAACGACCCTAATAATTTAGGCCAAATTCAAAATGTTTTCCATACTCTCACCTTTTTTTAATTATATATGATCATAGCTATTGGCTTTTGGTCAAAAGAATGCCTCCAACAGAAATTTTATAACTGAATCATATAATTCCAAAATGTTTGTACCAAACCACCAGAAATGCCATAATTACCCACATACATATTATATATATTGAGGGAGTGAAGATAGAGACCCTTAGCCTGCCTTTGCCTGCCTTAAAAGCTCCAATTTTGTATCTCTATTTCATTTACAATAATACTACTCACTCACTCCGAGACTGTTTTACCTTTAATCAGAGGTTACCGATTCAAGCTCTAGATATATAAAAAATCTTGTTAGGAGTGTCACCTCCAAATGGGCTCTTCGGTGTGGAATCTAAATTTAATCGAACTCTAATACATGCTCCGAACATTTGGAAAACCAAAAATAAATAAAATAATACTACTCTTGTACTCTTAGCATGTCTTCGAATCGCCCTTCCTTTCATTTTCATGTGTGCAAACAACTCTAGAGGAAGGGAACAAAGAATAATAAATATAAATATATATATACATAATTCTAATAATAAAGAATGAATTATTATGAATTAATCAGAAAATTGTCATATAAAAATTACTTTCTTATTAAGATTTAATGACATATTTCTATTCACATCACCCCGCCCCTCTAAAAATTATATATAGATTTTTTGGTTAATTTAATTTAATATCGTCAATCAAACACTACATTACATTATGTAATGAAATCTTTCATGTCACCATAATCAACCACAATATTGTCTCGTACAAAATTTTATATTCGAAATTATTTATTCCAAGTTATCAACCAAACTAGCTCGAAGTGCATTGCAATCTAGCTATCAAGATTCAAGAGAAGCTTGATTCAACTACTTGTTTGAACCTAGCTATATAAACATATTTTATATACTATTATTAATTTTAAGTAAGAAAAAACATTATAAAAAAATTGGGAATGGATCTCATCACATTACTTAATTATATATACTCTATCATTTATTAATTTTTCGTATGTGGTTGAATAATTTGGTAGTCCTGTTTTTCAATCATTTCTAACACACACACACGTGAAGTGTAAAAGGTTGACATAATTGATCATTTTAGAAAATCATTAAACTCTTACTTTCTATCGCACGTTTTTAAAGAGATGGTATTTTTTTCTTGTTAAAAGGATTTAAAATTTATGATTAAGAGTATGGCTCATGTTGGAGTGATAGAAGTGACACCAATTACATTGAGGGACAACTCAAACATATCAGTGACCTAAATCCAAAATTGAACAAAGGCCTTAAATATTAGTTTTTTTTTTTTTTAATGAAGTTTATTATAGTAAATTCATTTAATTTTTCTGAAGACATACTAATATTTTAGATTTGCCAAACTGCTATAATATTTTTCCTCTTACATGAAAAGTTTATATTTTCTCTAAATAATACTCAATATTGAAAATGAGGCACTCAACTTTGGAGGCCTAAAGCTAGGGTTGTGTATCGGTCGGTTCGATTCGGTTTAAAGTTTATCGGTTTGTTTTATTGGTAATCGGTTTGTAGAGATGCTAAACTGTTATAGAACCATTAAGATATTGGCTTATCGGTTATTGATCGTTATCGGTTTAACGTTAAGATTTGACACAAAAAAAACATTGAAAATCACTTAGAAACGAAAACAAGGTGACAAACCAAATGAACCATGCACATGAGTTCACAAGTTACATCTTGCTCAAAAGCAAACACTTTTATATTATAGAATAACCAAGTGTTTGAGACAACTAAAAATAAAAGTAGGAAACCAAACTCTATGTCAAAGACTTTATATACAAAATGGTATAAATATAATTATTTAATTTATCGGGTTATCAGTTAACCCGTTAAGAAAAAACCTCAAACTGTTAAGAACCGATAACCCAATAACAAAAAAAAATCAAAACCGTTATCAAAAGCGCTAACCAATAACCCATTATTGATAAATCAATAACTTTTTTTCGATTCGAATTATCAATTTCGATTCGACTCGTAAAGTCTCCCCTGATTACATGTCACGGCGGAGGGGGAGCACAAAGCCCAAGCTGTGGTGGGACCATAACTCATGGGTGGCCTATAACTAGTTATTGCACCATAACCAGTGGCCTAGCTTGTTATGTGTGCTAGGAGCAAAAGAGGTCAGACATATAACATATTCCAGAGGTTGTATTCCTGCATTATGATCAGAAATTTATGGATCATTGTCATGAGATCAGAAAGTGAATTCCAAATCTTAAAGTAGTATTTTAGAAAAAGTTTCAGGAAATCATGAATCGCTTGAAGTGCATTATTTTGAGAAAGAAAAATATAAGCAGCTTTAAAGAAATCATATCTTAATTTCGAGAAAGTATAATCAGTTTTTCATAAAAGCATATTATTTTAAAGCAAGTTCAACACAGTTATAAAGGAGCATTTTGAGTATTAATTCGAGACAGAAATTATATATCAATTTCCCCCTAAAGTGGAAACCTTTTCCTTAATGGGACATCATACCGTTATTGAGCATTATTGCATTGTTTTGGGAGTAGTATTGAGCATCGAGTTGGGTAAGGATTCACATAATCCAAACCCCATAATTGCGCCGCTAGCATACGATAAGATAGTGTTGTTGATTCGGGCGACTCCTCAAAAAGACCCTGGTAAGGCTTCAGAGATTGAATCTATTAGTTATGTTCTTGTTTTACTCTGACAAGGTATATGATGACTCTGACAACATAGGCAAAATGTTGTATCCTCATGAGCTCACGTGATGGCTGTCTTAGAGAAACCCCCAAGAAAAGTAAAGTTATATTATTTTCAATATTTGCTATCATTGCATATATATTAATTGCTAAAGTACACTTGCATGCTTTACTATTCAGTTACCTTTATATTAGTTTATACTCAGAGTTACTCATTCAACTTAGTGTATGAAGTTGTTAATTCAACTATTTTACATACCGTACATTTCATGTACTAATGTCATTTGGTGTTGCATCTTTAAATGATGCAAATTTAGGTGTTCGTAATCGTCAGGAAATGCTTCAATATGATCTATTTCATTAACTTTTGTGAGACCTTCTTGCTTCTGGAGGACTCCAGTTTAGCTAGTTCTGTATTTAATTATTTGTCATTGTTAGTAGAATAGTCAGGTAGCCGTGGATCTTGTCCCGACACCTATCTTCAGTTCATTAAATGTTTCATAGACGAGTTAGATGTAGGGGTATACATCGGTTGGTTTGGTTCGATTTTATTTATTATAAGTTCAATTTTTTGATTTTTCAATTTTTAAATATGCTAAATCAATAACCAAACCAATAAGACATTTTTTTTTATCGATTTTCAATTTATCAATTTTGGTTCTTGATGGTTCAGCTTTCGGTTTAACCAATAAAAAAATGCTTAAAAAACATATATATGCCTTCTCCAACAAATTTGACGTGACAAGCCAATAATGTAACTTTATAGAACACTCATAAAATAGAAATAATAATAACGAACATGAAAAGAACTATACAAGTACAAGACAAAGAGAAATTAAGAGGAATAAGGTTCTTACTTTAGGTTTTGAAGTTTTGTATAGTGTGAGGTTGTGAACTTAAAGTCACTGTAAAGTGTATATAGAAGGCTAAAGGGCAAAGACAATAACTAGTAAAGTATTGAGATTGTTATTTTAATATTTATGTATGGGTAAAGTAGTAAATTACTATAGACTTAATGGGTTATCGGTTTACCCAATAATCAATATTTAAAATTTAAAACCGAACCAATAACTCGATAATGTTTTTTATAAAACCATTAAAAATCATTAATCAAATAACCATAAACCAAAAACACTTTTTTCGATTTAGTTTATCGATTGGTTCAGCACACCCCTAGTTAGACGAGTTTGTCAAGTTTTATTTTCAGATGCTCTCAAACACTATCATTATTATTATCATTATTTAGAATTTTTTTCGGACTTTAGATAAAGTTGTTGAGATGGTTTTGTTATGTATTAACTATTTTGATGTTCATATTTTCTAAAGCTTCTGCATAAAATTGTTCAGTCTTCCGTACTACTAAGCTAGACCAAAGGTCGCTTGGGATCAACAAAGGCTCTGAGTGCCGGTCATACTCACAATGTAAGTATATTTTACATATTGTAATGTTTTAGTTGTTTGTCATTAACAATGATGTTTTATGAGTATTGCTTATTTCTTGTGTTTTAGTTATTTGTAATTAACAATGATATTTTATGAGTATTGACTATGTTGTGTTCGAATGTATATTTATACGAGAAAAATATAAAATAATCATTACAATTTTATAACAACAAGGAAAAATATAATTTTTCATCTAATTATATTTGTTAAAATTTAACATTAAAAAAGGGAAAATTTGGTCATTAAAGTTGTATTTGTCAAGAATAACATACAATTAACGACCAAATTACTAGTTATTTTTGATATTTATAATGACCAGAATGGTAGTTAGCGAAGGAAAAAATTGGCTCTAAAGGAGGTATAGAGATCAAATTTGTTGTTGTCGCTAAAGGGTCTTTAACGACGAGATCAAAATCATGTCGCGTACTTTGAATTATAGAACCTTTAGCGACTGATCACGATTAGATTTTTTTTTCGGTCGTAATTGAACTATAACGATCAGATTTGTACTTTAGCGATCGAATTTTCCCTTGCTAAAAGCCTTTTTTCTTGTAGTAAAGGAAGCTAAAACGAACAAAATATTACCTATTGCAGCGCAACAATTTGAAACGACGAGAAGAGTTTCGTTGGAAAAAACCTAAGAATGAACTTAAAGTTTTTGAACCTTTTTCGAGTAAAAATCTCCTGTTTTAGATGATAAATTCAATTATTTTTAGATGAGAAATTCGCGCTTAATAATGACCCAAAAGGGGAGATTTTTGAATCGATTTTGGGGGGGAAATCTGGTGATGGAACCAGAGAAATTTCAAAATCCTTAATGGTTAAGGATCTAGGTGGCTGAAATCGCACAATCTTGTACGAATTTGAGTGGAAAAATCAAATGAAAACCTGGAAATTTGAAGAAGAACATTGGGTATTAGAGTGAATTGAGATCATAGTTTGTCTGGGCCAAAATTGTTGAGTATGAAAATTGGTCTCGAAAGAGGCTGAAGATGTGGTCTTACAATTTTGGTCAAATTGAATGACCAATTGCATTACAAATTTAGCCATTGAAATTTAAAATGTAATCAAATTGAATTAACTTGACTAAAGTTAAAATGAGACAAATTATTATTGTCAATTAGCTCAGCTTCTTAATTTAATAAAGTAAAATAATAATTATTAAATATAAACTAATTACTTCAAAAAATAGAGCTACTAGTTGGTGACTTTTTTTAATATAAAACACTAATTTTTAGATGAATTTTTAAATATTTGTAAAAAGTAGTAATTATATAAATCTTTATATTATAAACATATAGAAACATATATACTACTTATTTTATTAGAAAAATGACAAAATAATTAACCTAAAAATGACACGAAAAATATTTTTGGACTTTATAAAGTTTATTATTTCGAATTGTTTGAAATTAAAGAAATTAGAAACTTAGGGCCCGCTTGGCCATGCGATATGAAATCATGACCTGAAATTATAATATGAAGTTGAAGTTTTGTTTGGACATGCAATTTGGACCTTTTATATTGTATGTTTTCTCATAAACATAAAAATCCATAAGTTGTAAAACTATTAAAATTGTCCCAATTATTTATACAATCTTACCAAATAAACAAAAATTTATAAAATCACAATACATTATCACAAAGGTATTCTAATTAATACAACATTCATTGATCAAACCTAAATTCAATAAAAAAAAAAATTGAACATAAGAGTGTTCAAGTTGTTAGTAACTAAGAAAATTATTTTTTCAATTAATGTCACAGTGGTTAGTCTTATCCATTCAATACAACGATGAATATTCTATTATTATTAAAAATTGATTTGAATGAAGTAGTAATAAATTTGATAAAAAATAATGAATTTGGTGAATATAAATGGTAAATTAAGAATTGATTTGAAGTAAAAATAAATTTTATATTGGCGAGAATAATAGTTATATACTATGAGATATAAATGATTTAAAAAGTAATGATATGAATTATTAATTTTATTTTATATTGGCGAGAATAATAGTTATATACTATGAGATATAAACGATTTAAAAAGTAATGATATGAATTATTAATTTTATTTACATATATGAAACAAATGGCTAGTAGATATATATAAATTAAATGTGGATTTTTTTAAATACAAAATATAAACTTGTGAGTCAATTTTTATATTAGAAAAATGTCATATCATGATTTGAAATCCCCAAATCATGATTTTTAGAAAATTTGAGATTTCATCTGTAACATTGTGTAATTTCCTCCAAAATAAAAAAGAAAGAAAGAAAAAAGGTGTAATGGGCTAGAAAATTGCAAAGCCCAATAGTTATGAAAGAAAGAAAAACCTAAGTAGGAGCGTCTGTCTCTGTCGCAAAACCCTTGTAAAACCCTGTGAAGTTTACCGGTCGGAAAAAGGAAAAACTAAAAGAGAAGAATTCCAAGTCTTGCCGGCCGGCGTTTTGTCAAGGAAGATGGCACCCAAATTCCAAAGCAAAAAAATTGCACCTAAAACCTCAATGCCTATGCAGCTTGAAGATGAAGTTCCTGACTTTCCTAGAGGTACTTTACTTCTTCTATGACAACTAAATTTGTTCTATTTCCAATCAATACCTCAAACACCTCCTTTGTTGGGTTTGTAGGTGGGGCACCTTCTTTAAGCAGGAAAGAGTTGGATGAAGTTCGAGCTGAAGTGGATGCAGAGTTTGAGGCTGAAGAAAGACTATTGAAGAAGAGGAAGAAGCAACACAAGGTGCAAAGGAGTAATACAGAAGATGATTTAGGTTCCCTTTTTGGTGGTGGCATCAATGGAAAATTGCCAAGGTTTGCTAACAGGATCACTTTAAAGGTATGTCTGTGAAACATTTTTTCTCTTTTAAAATTACATGTTTCGGCTGTTTACAAGTTCATTTTTATTCACCTGCATTTTGTGTGGTTATCCTAATAACGGGCAACAAACATTTTAACAACTTTACTTTCTTATGCATTCAGAATATATCTCCTGGAATGAAGCTCTGGGGAGTAGTTTCTGAAGTAAATGAGAAAGATATTGTTGTCAGTCTCCCAGGAGGTTTGCGGGGGTTAGTTCGAGCATCTGAAGCACTTCCTCCCTTTGTGGAGGATGGAGCAAAACTGGTATTGGATCTTCTGACAACTTATTTTCTGATATAGGTTCTGTGAATTGTATTTTTAATGAATTCCTCAACTCCTTTTATTTATGAAATTTCCGAACAACACTTCAACTTTTTTTGTTACTTGTCTTAAAAAAACACTTCCAGCTTTTTTGTTCAAAGCTTATTTTATGCCAGAGTTTTAACCGTTTGGCAAGCTGGAAGGAATTTGAATTATTATGTAGTGTATGGTGTATCAATATCTTCAATTTATCTATTAAATATAAGGGAGGATAAAAGAAGGTGAGATACGGAAACCAACCCAAAGTGATATTCCAGCACTAGTTCACGCTTATTGACTAAAATGCTGTTGAAGTCACTAATTGTTCTAACTAATGCTCTCTATGTTTACTTAAAAATATTTCTAAGTAAATAATCTCTCTTTTATAAGTACCATCTGAATAGTGTCTAAACTAAAAGTCCTGAACATATGCGATAATTGTTCATGTGTATAACATTGAGTTTCTGAACCCACACTAGAAATACTTTTCCCTGCTCTATTGAGAAAACGAAAAGCGATGAAGAAAACTAGTGAAACTCAAATATTTAGGAGTGAATAAACTTCAGGAACTTTGAGAATTTTAGTTCATCCTTTATGATTTTTTGATTTGTGCTCATCCCTCAAATTTTTGGGTTGTTATTTTGCGAAGTTTCTCTTTGCACTTTTGTACTTTTTCTTTGATAACAGAGAAGTCTTCGAGAACTAGTGGTTCAGAATTATTGCTAATTATTTGACAGTAGCATAATATCGGTCTTTCTAGCAAAAGTTGATATGAGTTTGTGGTGGCATTTTAGTCAACAAAGCCAAACTAGTGTTGAAACGTCATGCCATGGTTTGTGAATATTCTCTCATTTGAAGAAATGCACTAGAACTTAGAAGCACGTAGAGATGATAAACTGAAAGATCGGCTGAGATGGTTAGGTTATGTCCTATGTCCATCTATAGATGCATTAGTCGATAGGTCTGAATCCATGGTGCAAGTTGTTAAATGGGGAAGGGGTAGGCCTAAAGTCACATTTACAGAGTTTGTCTCAGAAAACCTACAATTTTTTGGAATTCATGCAGATTTGCAAAATATAGGGTAAAATGGAAGAAAAGATTTGTATAGGCAATATCAGTGAGTTGTGGTTAACGTATAGTTCTTTAGGAGGAGAAGTCTTGTTAGAGATTAATATGACAGTAGAATATCTAGAGAATGTCTATTGGTAGGGAATCTGAACTTCTAAACATTGAGTTAGTACTGATCTAAATGAAGCATTATGGTTAATGATGATTCATTTTGTGGACTCCAACTTGCGTGGCATTGAGACATAATTGTTTTTGTAGAAGAAATGCATTATAAGTTATACAATCATCAATTGGCTTAAGGTTTTATCCACCCCAGGGTTAAATTAAATGGAAATGTTTTTGAGTCCATGTGTTTATTGTTTCTCAAGGCTTACTAAAAGATCTCTCGTTATTGCATCTCAAGAAGATTCTATTGTACCACACCCTTTTAGTTCTTAATGAAACCTTGGTCAGTATTTCAATGGATTCATATCCTTTTAGTTCTTAGCCAATTTCTCGAGGATTACTATTTCACGAGAACCAACATATAACCCACAACAGAGAGTTCCCAGATATTACTATTGCAAAACCTTCCCATAGAAAGGTATTTTATTTAGGCTCAGATATGGATAAACATGGAGTATAGCATGTTTGAAATATGTTATAGCATGAGAGCTTTGTTCAGTTTTTTAAGGGTTCATATCCTTTTAGTTCTTAGCCAATATCTTAAGAACCATCATGTGAGATGTGGAGTAGTTACGATCTATATGAAAACCAATTGGTCAAGGTTAAAACGGTCTTTTCACTTGAACTTGAGTTCTTGGCTATTACTGTGCAGTGTGCACAACATTTTTAGAATAGAAAGGTCATCTTGTTTAAGGTTAAAAGTGGTTAAACAATGAGCTGTAGTATATTCAGAGTATGTTACACCCACAAGAGTAATTGTTTGGTACAAAAATTGATATTTTGTGGAGAGAAAGAGCTCAACTTTTTGTTTTTTTACTGTTCATGACCTGGAAAAAGTTGCTAGAAAAATCGTAGAGGCTTATGCCACAAAACAAAAAATGAGGGGAGATCTCCATATGTAACCCCATTACTTGATACATGTAATGTTAACGTTTGAATTGGAAGCTTTTACAGGTTTATACACATACTTGGATTTGTTAGGATTTCCTAAATTGCTGATTTACTGTTTTATGCTGGAGGAAAACATTGGTAGTCTTTTCTATTATGAGACGATGATATATCATCCAGAGTATGACATACTCTAGCCTTTATGACTTATTAAAGATATATAATCCTCCAAGTTTTCCTTTCACCATAGAGATCTTATCATTGACATAATTTATCTATTTATTTGTTCAATTTTTGAGGTGATAAACAAATTAGACAAATGAATAATAGCTGAAATATCGCATGCAAACAGAGCGCTTGATTTTGTATACATCTTGTATGAGGAGCTTTCCCTTTCAGTTAATTATAACTATTACTTATCAAATATGTGGATAACGCTTGAATCAAATAATTCTAGTAAAGGTAAATTCAAGCCAAGGTTCCTTAATTTTCAACATAGTTTATCATCTCTCTAATAGAAGTAGTTGTTGAAGATATTGCCTATTCTTAATGATTGTGTAATTTTGTTTTTCTAATAGCTTAATTTACCTTCGCAGTCGGAGATGGACACTAAATTTCTATCTAGTGTATATCACACCGGACAGCTGGTTTCTTGCATCGTC
Source organism: Solanum etuberosum (assembly GCA_029582245.1). Lineage (NCBI taxonomy): Eukaryota > Viridiplantae > Streptophyta > Magnoliopsida > Solanales > Solanaceae > Solanum > Solanum etuberosum. Next base: position 19,900 of record JAJONR010004347.1, read on the forward strand.
TTGCACTTGGATGAAGATAAGAAAGAAGTAGGGAAGAGAAAGATTTGGCTTTCCTTGCGTCTCTCTTTATTGCACAAGAACTTAACTCTTGACGTTATTCAAGAAGGAATGGTATGTTAATTATCTTTTAGTTATCACCATTTTGAGTTATATTTTACTGTGTTGTAGTCTGAATTAGTAGCTTGTTGCAAGATGAGGTTATATTTACCTTTTGCTAAAAAGGAAAAACTGAAGGCTTCATTGTTTCCGCAAGAGAAATAGTCCAGCCTTTTGCTTTAGGTTGAGGAGAAAATTAGAAGTGCTTATCGAAAAACAAAAAAGGAAGTGAGAAATTATACAACAGTCTAATTCGCGTTTCAGATTTTGAGACATAAGATGATAACAAATACTTGAGAAAAGAGTGAATAAGAAAATTAACCTATGGCGGGTTAAAGCAATAAGAAAGATTTATTGTGTATAACAACCCAGAAATCCACCTTGTGGAAAGGTTAACTCAGAGATCCAAGGTGAACATATGCTATTCAATCTGTCAAGTATGTCCGAATTCGACAAAAAGATTTGGTTATATGAATCCTCTGTAACCATTCTGCAATATCAAGCCAAGATCATTCCTATTTTATTTTGCTCATAAATAATTTCTCTTTAAGGCAAATTTTGGGCTCTCTAATGTTAGAGCTTCTTTAAATTTCACATTGACTTTTACCAAGTTTTAATTTTCTTGTTTTTTTTTCTTATAAATTGTTTAATTACCTGATAAAACTTTTTTCCTTTATTATGACTTTATATGATATGTCAAACAAAACCGATCTTTTAAAAATATTTTGGCAAGGTTTCTGATGGATCAATTTGGGCGGGTCAAAATAGGTTGAGTTAATAAATTGGTGGGTCATCAACCTTCCCGAACCTGCGCAGATCATGTTTTCATGGGCTAATTTTGTCACCTCTAGTAATCACATTCTAAAGAATTTTTCTTCCTTTTAGGTATTTTCCTATTGCAACAAGCATGTCGCGATATTTTGTGTTAGCCATCCTATAATGATGCTATTTTCTATATCTTTATTTAGTATGCCATTCTCTAGTAAAGATTGACAGTTCATACGTAATCATGTTCCAGTGTGGTCCTTATTTGACAAGGGGTCTAATTGGCAGTCCATATAATGTCTTACTTCTACTTATCCTAAAACCTTTACCATGTAAAGTGATTTTCCACTGTTCCATATTTTGATGGACATTCTTGTCACTTTCAATAATTAACACAATATCATTTTCAAAAAAGCATGTACCAACTGAAGTCAAAATGGACATTCACATGCTGCTCTAATTGAAAAGTTCTCTTCCTAAAAAATATCTGCAATTGGTCAGGGGGTGTAGAGCAATGATATTAAGAGTGAATTGTTAGGAATGAACAAAATATGATTAAAAGAATGTACAATTGATAGGACCATTTAAAAAAAAAGAATGTACAGTTAAAACAATACAAAACAAAATAAAAGAATGTATTGTTGGTAGTAGTTTTCTTTTTTGGATAAAGTAAGAAATTTTCATTAGAAAAGGGCAAAAAAGCTTGCTCGTATACCATTTTAACTGAAGAATGTACAATTGAAACAATACAAGACAAAATGAAAGAATGTATGGTTGGTGGTAGTTTTTTTTTTGATAAAGTAAGAAATATCATTAGAAAAGGGCAAAAAGCTTGCTCGTATACAAGAAGTATACTAGAAGTAGAAAACCATACACACGAACATGGTTTTCTACAAATAACACACACTCATCTATACATGTAGGAATTCTATAGATGCACCAAAAAGAAATAATGGAAAATAGGTTACTCCTCATGTGTAAAAAGTCTTTCTCTACTCCCTCAAAAGCTCTTCTACTCCTTTCTCACCATATTATCCACATAAGTGCTAGAGGAGCAACATCCAATTCCATGCATCTTATCTTCCTTCATCTAAATGGCCAAATAAACATTGTTTCTTTCATAGTGTTTGACATCACCCACTCAAGTTTGAACCATCTAAAGTTTCCCACCATAAACAAGGAGATATCTGACAATGTAGAAGGTGATTCACATCTTCACCTGATTCTTTGCACATGAAACACCAACTAGCACAAGTTGTCTTTTTCTTCCTCAAATTCTCTGTCGCCAGGATCACTCCCTTCGTAGCTAGCCAAGTGAAAAAACATAGCTTTCTTGGTACCCTAGGGATCCATGTTGATATATATGGCAAATCACTCTCTTCCCTAGTTAGAAACTTCTCATAATATGACTTCACCAAAAATAATACCATGCCCCTTTGCCCTTCTCCATATATCATGGCTATCCATAATAGCTTTTTGTCGGTGAAGCAAATCAAGCAAGTCCTAAAAATTCGTCAAACTCCCATTCTTGCAAATTTCGCCTAAACCTCAAATCCCAAAGCAATTCTCCCCGTGTGCACTCCATAACCGTTGAATCAACATTTTTTTTGTCCAAAAATATTTCACACCCCAACCTTGAGAGACGCACCTAGCACTTGACACCACACCTTATCCTAAGCTGACCGAATCGGACATGTATGCTAGTGAGGCACCCTAGTTATACCCAGCAAACACGCAATCAAGTATATCTTGGCTTATTAGAAACCCGGGCCAGCAAGACCACAATCAGAGAATCCTACAACAAGTATCTCAGCTAACCCAACAATTTACAACAAAATATAAGTAAATACCTATATGGGCCGTCGAGACCACCATGATATCTATACAGAAATATTGTATATACGAAGGCTGACAAGGCCGTCACATTGATAGTACTAAAGTAACAAGGCTGACAACGTACTAATATACACTTCCAAGTCTGCAAGCCTTTAAAAGTGATATACTTGGCAGGGACAGGGCCCTGACCTACCCATTAGCTATCTACAACAAAAGAATGACAAACCTCTTAATCTGGCAACTCCAAAATTGTTCAAAGGGAATGTCGTTTCACATAATGGGGTGACTTTTTGTCATTTAGGAGAAGATACATTATGAATTACATTTTGTTTGATGAAGAGACAAAATACACAGGACAATATGTTGGAAGTTAAGATGAGATGATTGAGAAATCTACAATGGTTTTTAACAGTATTGTTAAACATGCCAACATTCCTATGCATTGTTAAGTGCAAGATCTAAGACTTTAAGGGGTCGTCTGGTGTGAAGGATAACCTCAATAGTCCTGAGATTAAATTATGGTGCCACTTAATTTGTTGTTTGGTTGGCATGTTCGGGATAACCTGTCGGGATTAATAATTAGTATCGGAATAAGTTATCCCTCCCCTGGATGGTATATAATCTCGGGATAACTTATCCCGGAATAAAATAGGTAAAATGACAAAGATTTCCCTTTAAACCCTTTTATATATTACTTTTCACATTCATGTATATTTACATTTTTTTTAATACCATGTATGATAACATTCACAACCTTTACTACTCCTTATTTTTTCTAATAATTCTTCATATTTTTCTATTAAAAAATTACACTATATAAATATAATTTTTATTTATGAATTTATTTGACTAATTCGTATGTTTATTTATTTTTTGATTTCTCATAAATCCTCTTTTACTTTAACAAACTTAAGATGAATGTTATATTTTTAAGCTAAATGAGAAGAAAATTTTATTTTTAAATACATACGGTACCATCATGGGAATGCATAATCAAAAAACAAATAAACATACGATAAATAAGATGAAAGATTTATTTTTAAAAATGAATAAATGTATTCTTTTGTATAATCAATATATGATTGATTAGGCCCAAAAAATGCAAAGACAACAAACAGAAGAAATAAAAACGAAAACAACCTCCCAATCCATGTCGAGAGAATATAACCCGGTGACATTTCAAAAGGAGAAAAAGGAAAATTCGATAAAGGTGCTACAAAATTGACTAACCAAGTATGTTTCAATAAATAAATCCCTTTTCACCAAAATAAAAAAAAAAGATCTTGCAAAAGAAAAAACTAGAGAAAGTGAGGGTATTTTTGTAAACAAACAACTTGTTCTTAAACTTTATGCAATGCATATTATTTTGAATACAACAAACCAAACACTTAATAAGAAATAATCTCAACATTACTTATCCCAATTCCCATCATAACTGATCTCATCATAACTAATCCCATCATAACTAATATTCAAACCCAATGACCCCTAATGCTTTTGCTGAGATGTGGGTTAGTGGGATGGCCAGTTTTCAGGCTTTGTTATGAATGTTGAGTTACCATTTGAAAAGTTATAGGGAAATAACCAATACTTCAATGCAAAAATAAAATAAAGTTCTTAGGTTCAAACTTAGAAAGGTTTGATGACAACATATCTTGCATTCTTGTGTAATCCCACAAGTGATCTCAGGAAGGTGTTATGTGCGCAACCTTATCCCTACCCTATGAAGGTAGAGAGGCCATTCTCAATACCCCGGGTCAAGTATAGAAGATCAAAATCAAGTATGGAAATGAAATACAGTAATGAAGAAGCCATCCTAAAAATAATGGAGAAAGAGAACAATAGCAGCAACAAATAACATGGTAAACGAAGCAAAAGACAAGGTGAAACAATAGGTAATAATAAAATCAAAAACTTTTAAAGGTTTGAATTCTATGTATCATCCGTTGGTAATCCATCAAATTTTTGAACCCCATGAATCGGTCCTTGGTTTTGAAGTTATAAATGTTTGAACCCCGTGAATTCTTCATTGGTTTTGAATCTTATGAAACTTTCCTTGGGTTCTACTTGTTAATCCTTCAAATTCTACTTTCATTTGCTGGTGGTGTCCCGTATTTTAGTTGGGGGTATTTTGGTCCAAAATTTTTTCTGTTACAAAAGTGTGGCTAATTTTTGATAGCAGGTATCACAAGTGGCCATTTACCTATTTTGTCCTCTTCTGGTGAAAACCAGTTAACTATGAAAATAAAAGGATGAAGAAGATGCTGCACTTTCCTTAGGGCATCTCCAACCCTAATCTCTATTTTACTCTCCAAATATAGAGTTCTCTATTTTTTCAGGCAACCAATTCCAACCCAATTCTCTATTTTACTCTCTAAAAAGGAATCTTTTTCTCTCTCCTCAATATTATATTATTATTTCTATTTCATTTTTATTTTCTTATTTCATAATATACATATCCTTTATTTCTTTTTTTCCAAATAATCACTTTATATAATTTTCATGTAATATAAAATTTCTTTTTTCAAATTCTTTACTTAATATAAAATTATATTTTTTCCTAAATTTCTAAATAACATAAATTGCAAGCTAATATTATATAATATACAAATTAATGGACAATTCAAATAAAAGTGAAATTATTAATGAAATATAGTTACATAAATACTCTACTTTCAAGATTATTACATTGCTCCCATAAATGCTCTATTAATGCATTACGGAGTTCAAAATGAACATTTTTATCGTTAATTATTTTATGTCTAGCTAAAGATTGTTCAAATCGGAGATTTTCATGCAACAAGAACAACTACACTAATTATGTGGATCATACACTAATTTTTTCCGAATATTCTTAAATATGAAAACGACCTACCAGATTACTAAATTATTATTGTGATAAAATTATTATGTTATGTATTGTGTTTTTAAATTAAAATTTTCATCTTATCATTTTAATTTTGTGCATTCTTCATAGTGAAAATTAATAATGATATCACACTATATTAAAGTGATGAAAATTTAAAAAATTGAAATATTATTAATTCGGGATGAAAGTAATATATATTAAATAATATATTTTTTAAAATGTTATATTACATTTAAAATGAAGTACTAATATTAGAGATATAATTAATGGTCTTATATGAAAAATAATATGTTAATTACAAAAGAATAGAAATAATAATAAAATAATGAAAAAGTGAAATAGAGAGGTGAATAGAGAGTCATTTAGAGAATGGTTGGAGAGCCCATTCTCTATTTTACTCTCCAAATATAGAGAATGGAGAGTAAAATAGAGGTGGGTTGGAGATGGTCTTAGCAGCGCGTATTATCCTTGATCCTTATTTTTAAGGTAGCTAAGGTAAAGGTATTTAGGTGACTGAACTAATCATCTATACACACAGGGAATCTTATGTGTGCTCCAGAAATGTACAAAACAAGCAAGTCTGAAAGGGTGTTCTCAGCTCTTGGCATTTCTTTGTAGAACAACTTCCTGAACTTTATATTACTTAACCTTTACTAGAAGTAAAATGTACATTATCTAAATTTTTGGGCCTAATCAACTTTTGGAACTGGTGTATTATTTTGTATCTGCTAAATTCGTGTTCTTTAAATGTTAAATTCACATTCCTTTACTCGATATTATGCATTTTCCTGAACCCATGCCTTATCTTTTTTGATGTACAGATTCTTAGTGCACACGTGAAAAGCATGGAAGACCATGGTTATATAATTCATTTCGGGCTGCCTTCCTTCTCAGGATTTATGCCAAAAGAATCAGGTAATCTTCACTTCCACTCAAATACTCCCTTTTGATTCATTCTCTGTCTAACAACAGTATTAGCTTCACCTAGAAGCTAGATATGTAAAATTTGGATATACATATCTATATGCAGATCCCTGAACCTCCTTGCTTTTATTAAACTTTATGAGGCTTTGAAGGGCCAAGATTTCTATTTCCGTGGCTCCTATGCTGTGTTCATTGGTGCTTGGATGTCATTTCTTGAAAGTGTGTTCTTGATTAAGGTGCATACAGCTTAAGGATATGCATTTTTCTGTCATGCATTTGTTTGAAGCATTTTTCTTTCATGCATTTGTTTGAAGGGAAAAAGAAATTGCTTGTAGGAAGAATCAAGCTTCCTTCTAATATCCTGCCAAAAGAACTTAATTTGGATGATTGATGTTGCAAACCTATAAATATGTAGAAATGTCTCCCCTTTAAGAGTTAAGTTTTTATTTGAGGTGGTTCACACTATTTGACGTTGTATTAGAGCAAACACAAGTCTTTATATGAACCTCATTGTCACTAATCAATAAAATACTGTCATGTAGTGGAGTGTGTTGTATACTTAAATAGATAAACAAATAAAAGTATCTCATCTCTAAGAGTGAAAAGTCAACTTTCCGACACCTTTTTTCTCTTTTCGGTATAATTAAACTGAGATTTGATGTGTTTATATGTGGAGGATATCATATTTTGAATCAATGTTACTTTTCCTTGTGGGATATGCTTGTATCTCCTTTTTTGCAAGGCCACCTTTGATGGCCATAGTAGTGTACTAAATTTTAACCTTTGAAGGGACAATTTGGAGTTGAAGAAATCATTGAAGCTTCTCAAGGAACATATAATTTTTTTGATTTGACCCAAATCATTCTTTCTTGTTGTCTTTATTGGAGCACACCAAAAATAATGCCTTGTAGAAATGACAAGGTGAATTTGATGAAAGACATTCGACAAAGAACTTGTTCTTTTGTGCGTATCTTTTATGTATATAAGTTTCTTTCTTGTTGTCTTTATTGGAGCACACCAAAAATAATGCCTTGTAGAAATGACAAGGTGAATTTGATGAAAGACATATTCGACAAAGAACTTGTTCTTTTGTGCGTATCTTTTATGTATATAAGTTCTCTTGGAAATAAACTTGAAAAAAATGAAGAAATTAGGTCTTGAGTTAGAACCTTGTAATTTTGTCATGTGATGATTTTGGTGGAATTTTTGTCTTTAAGAGTAGCAAGCATTTTTCTTGAATCTAGTTTGAATCGTATTTTGTAAGATGGAGAAGATTGTACGAGGTCGTTTGGTTCACCTATGTACTAGTTTTGCAGGAATTACGATGCAGAGTGAATTAATATTTTTTCCCTGACTAAGGTTAGATAACCTTATGAATGATGTGACAAACACTTATATTCAAGTTACCAAAGAGTAGAACACCTACAATAACTATGGTTTTCTATGAATTGTCACCCAACCTTCTATACATATAGGAACCTCGTGGGTTCTCCATAAAGAAGTAAGAAATAAGAGATTATTCCTCATATGTGCGATATCAATTTCTACTCCTTCCCCCTTCGGGGTGGCCCAGTGGTTTGGGCTTGGGACTTCCATGTTGGAGGTCTCAAGTTCGAAACCCCTTGCCAGCGAAAGCAAGGGGTTTGCCTTCTGGGTCGAGCTCGTCGCACCGGGCTTGCCTAGTGCGGGTTACCTCTCCTATGTGGTTTGCGAGCTATTGCATAGGAGCAGGGGTTTTACCCTGTGCGCACCCAAAGGGTAGCGGCTGCGGGTTTCCCTTGTCATAAAAAATAAAATAAAATTTCTACTACTTCAAAAGCTCTCTCATTTCTCTTCATATAACCCACACGGGGAAGAACAATGATGTTCCCGCTTGAGAAATAGCCTTACATGTCGTAACCCTTTCCAAACAGTAGATAAGAAGTTGAGCTTTGATAAAGAACGTCTAGAATCCTAAGCTTGAACCTTTGGGAAGGCTTTCTTCGAAGATCCTATGATCATATATTAGAATCGTAGTAGACTAACCTTGGTGTGGGGAGGTATTGATAGGAGAGAATACTCGTGCTAGGACTTGAAAAATCAGAGAATGAGGTAAGAGTAAGGAAAAACATAGACTAGGTTCTATTTTTAGACTCGAGACCGAACTACTTTTGGGCATTAAGGGCTCCATTGTGCACGATGGGCGTCGCATTCTATACTTGGACAAAACTATTTTTTCCCTTGCATTTAGTCGTGGTGCGACCTCCAACGCATCCAACTTGGGCGCGATGGACGTTGCGTGCTCCATCTTCATGACGAACACTAAGCATTTTCCCCCATTTCCCATCTAATCTTGGTCACGACGTGACCTCCATTGTGATGAACTTCATCGCGATGGACGTTGCTTTGCACTCTGTATCGTGGCTAACACTTTTCAGGCTAAAAATCATGACTTAGGTAAATCACGTGTATCATCTTGTACCGAACTTGGATCAACGGAGCGGTTTGATGCTTTGGAATCTAAACATGAGCACGGTGTCGGGTATGACCACACATTCTTATTAAACACTACACGGCTCTTCCAAATAAACTCTAAATTGCCGAGCACAATCATATCTTCAGGTTCGGATCACATTATCCATGTCCGATGGGTCAACCCTTAGTACGGAAGTACGAGGCGTTACTGGAACCCTAGACCTGAAAAGAAGCAGAAGTGAGGTAGGTCTCAATGTGTATCGATTCTTTTCTTTTCCTTCTTTTAATAGTAGACTTTTTTTTTTTCAAAAAAAGAAACGTTCATTTCTTTTGCTTCACGCTTCTGTCCCATCAAGCGGTCACTTCTTCCACCGTGCGTCGCCTCAGCCATCTGAAGATTGTTGGAAGGTATAACTTTGGGGAAAATGAAATTAGGTTAGAGTACCCTTGTCCAGCTTCTAGACCTATTATGTATATTCTTTGCTGTCCAGAGCGTGGCACCAGAGGTTGGAGAAATTGATGAGAAATATTTGGTGGGAGGTAACAGAAAGTTCTGCCTAATTAAGCAGGAAACTATGCATCTCTTGTGAAGGTGGGGATATTGGGATCAAAGACTTGAAGGCGTTCAATAGAGCCCTTTATTAGGGAATTTCAGTTGTCAACCATATCCATAAGGTCTGTTAAGTCTTCAAAAGACGGAAACATCACACATTATACTAGTCTCTTCTGTGTACTTCTGTTATCAATTGTAGGAAATCAGTATTGTATCACTAAGTTGTACTTCTAAATCATGTAGTCCTATTGGAATGAACTTTTGCAGAGTTTTCACTAGCTGGATTTTGACAGTTTCATGATTTTAGGCTGAAACTACTGAACCATTATCCGCAATAAACTTGCTGCATTTTCTTGATTTTTATTATCCCCTTTTTCCGATTTCTGCCAGTGCGAATTCGTTTTTCTCTTTCAGATACCAAGTTGGTAGGCATCAGTGTGAGAAATATTTTGTTGGCACGAGTTTCCTACTATATAAATTGCTGTCTAAATAAAGTTACTGATTTCAAAATAAAAAAAATAAATTGCTGTCTAAATGTTAGTTAAACTTTATTTGCATATTTCTTACCTTTCAACATCATTTGGTCATATTGGAAACACAAAACAGAACATTCTCTGCATGATACAACAACAACATACCTTGTGTAATCCCACAAAGTGTGGTCTGGGGAGGGTAGAGTGTACACAGACCTAATCCCTACCACAAAACAGAATATTCTCTCCATGATACCACTAATTTATTCATTCTGCAGTCTGCACCTTAAAATATTCATTGCTGCCAACTTGTTCTTGAGGCATTATTTTCAATTTTTCATGATATGTTATATTGTACCTAACTTCTTATTTGCCTTTTGATATTGAACCTAATTTCTAATCTGGTTATATCCTTTTTGCAGAAAATGTGGAAGTTAAGAATAGAAGCGGGCAGCTGGTACAAGGGGTTGTTAAAAATATTGATAGAACACATAAAGTTGTTTATTTGAGTTCTGATCCTGATGTTGTCTCAAAATGTGTGGTATGTTTTTGGAATTCATTCTACAGTTTTGGTTGTTGTTAACTTTTGCATATTGTTCCTTTTTGCCTCATAATGTGTTATAATGTATAACATACAATAAATTTACTTCTGTACAGACCAAGGATCTTAAGGGTATCTCAATTGATCTTCTCGTTCCAGGCATGATGGTTAATGCCAGTGTGCGTTCAACTCTTGAAAATGGAATTATGTTATCATTCCTCACGTACTTTACCGGAACAGTAAGTTTGCGGTGTTTCAGTCCTGTCACCAGAGTTTAGCATTCTATATGATTCATTGTTTCCATCTACTTATTTTTACTTTCTGCTGCTACAGGCTGACATGTTCAATTTGCAGCAAACTTTCCCCTCTTCGAATTGGAAAGTTGATTATCCACGAAATAAAAAGGTAATAACCCCTCACTTTTGTTTGAGAAGGTTAACTGGTATTATAAACAAGAGAAGTACACCAATAATGTGCTCTTGAAGTAATTACATCAAAAGTATAAAGGAACAGCCAGAAAAATCTATCACCTTTGTCCCTTATAAACTATCTAAAAATAGGGTAATGTCCCCTGGATCCTTAGGTACGGTATGGATACACCAAAAGTAAAAGGTTGCTAAACAGTTCATTTTTAGACTTTGGAAAGGAATGCTCTTGTTGTCAAAACAAATTTTTCTCCCTCCAAATTGTCCACCAAATGCAGGCAGGGACAATCTTCCATCTCTTCTTGTCCTGACTGATTTCCATCTCTATTCCAACATGCTAGTACTTCTGCAGTATGCCTTGGCATGGACTATCTAATACCCCTCAGGTTAATGAACCATTGCCATAATTTCTGATGATTTATTGTCTCTGTCTCAGCTTCACAAAAACCCCTCACTTGATTGGATAAAAAAGGTGAAGCTGAAAATGATTTTGGAACAATGCTTCGAATGAGTAGGTCACATAAATTTGTGCAAGTTGTATGAAAAAACAATGTGTATCATGAATGAAAGACTTGCTAGACCAATATATTCTTTCTTCTTTTTATCAAGAATGAGCTTGTACTTTCCAAATACGTCTTCTTTTTGGAAGACAACGTTCCTTGAAAATCAAGGCATTTACTTGGTGCTTGGCACAGGAAGGTATTGGCCTATGATTTTCAACTTTGCTAATGGGAAGATGGCCTGACAAATTCATAAAGCTGTCATTGTTGCATAATGTGTAGGAAGAGCGATGAAAGTAATTCTCATGTTTGTTTGCATAGCAATGAAAATCAACATATTTACTTGGTGCTTGAGAGGCTTAACACCAATGGGTTGCTACCACTAAGAAGATCTTTTATCCATAAGTTGTGATTGTAGCATAATGTGGTGAGAGAGCAGTGAAAGTCATTTTCATTTGCTTTGCATTTGTGCTTTCTAATGTTTTTTGTTTTTATTGTTTATGGGAGCTTTTGTTGCTCCATCATCAAACACCGAGATGTTTTTATAACAAGATTTTTATTGGTACAATATGGAGGACTGAACCTCAAAAAAAAGTGACAGATAAGTTAAACAATTAGGGGTCCCTTGGTTGCTGGTTAGGAGTAGAATTATTCATGTATTAAAACCCACTTAACTAGTACCATGTTTGGTAGCATTTTAGTTGCTATGTATAGAATTCAACACACCAAGTACGGTGTTTGGTTACCAGTTTACAATTCCGCATAACTAGTACATGTATAGGTTATAGAAGATGGAATAACTAATACATGAATAACTAAACCATGCATCACTAATTCCTGTATTACTAATACATGCATAACTCTAACCAACAACCAAATGACCCCTTAATGTTCTAGAAGTTGTGGGGATCAAGTTGCCCAATTGAGTTGTTTTGTATATCAGTTAATTCACCATTAACCATTGCTAGAGGGTAAGAAAATCACTATCCCAGACCAAATACTGTGGTAGATATTTGTCTAGAAAGTCCTAACAGTTCTCTCAAGACAAATACACCATGAGGGCACAACATTTAGCTTGGAAATGTTACGCCCAAGTCCGGAGGAGCATGTGACCAATACTCAATGCATTTAATTTTCAAAGACTAAACTAACAAAACATGTCTACCCAAAATCATGAACATACATAGCGCCCAAGGGTATAACCTTGTGGTCAATGAAGTGGGTTGAGCACCATGAAGTCTCAGGTTCAAATCTCAGTAGAGGCAGTAAACACTGGGTGATTTCTTCCCAGTTGTTCTAGCCTTTGTGGACAGAGCTACCTGGTACATATTGACAGTAGGAGGTGACATGCATGTATCTCGTGGAACTAGTCGAGATGAGCAAGCTGGCCCGGACATGACGGTTATCAAAAAAATAAAATCATGAACATGTATACAAAATTTTGTAAGAAAGTTCATATCTTTAAAAAGAGAAACATATGGATCAATAGCCTAAAATCATAAGTACAGCCCATTGCCTCAAAATATGGTGCAAAAATCATACATAAATGTAAAATAACATAAGTCTCATGTACATAACTAGACCTTCATAATGTATCACAGAACCTTTATGGATGGTACATAAGTAGTACGACTTGCACCATATATGACCCGTCTATGCAAAAGAATATTAGACATGACTAGCACCTACTGATAATAGTAGTGAGGCTCACCCAAATAAGTCGAAGAGGAAGCAATTGTTTAGGTCGTCTCACCAGTTTGTGTGCACACGTATCTGCATGGAAAACATAACCAAATGATTTCCAAATGCATCCCAATACAACCAATTGATATATATGTGATTTAATTTCCATCAATTCTACTCCAAACAATTTCAACATAACCAACTAGGGTTCATGCATTGGCTAAACCATTTAAATCCAAACCCTATATATACCATTAAACATACCCATTAATTCATTAAATGGTAATTCTCAAAATTATTGGAGTCATTGGAGTAATTACCCAACTCATCTTCTAACTCCAAGTTTACTATTCATCATCTTCTCAAGACCCAAATATTTTAAAGAAAATTCTTTAGTCAAATGAAGTCTAAGTTGTGGGTTTACCTCTTTGAAGGAAAATCTTTTCTCGAGAATGTAGTGTTTATGATTCTTAGAATTTCAATTTCCAATCCATGAGAAAGTTGATATTTGTGTTAAATTTTGGAAATCACCAAAAACCATCATAAATTTCTTATCTTGAAGTGTATTTATGACTATGGCCTTGTCTCCCTCTCTCCAAAGCTTTCAAGCTTCATAAATGAGGCTAACTTTCTATCTCCCCGACCTCATTTCTATTTATAGAACTATGGTCTGCCAGCTCTTCTCCTATCGCGCGCCTCTTAGACTTGCTAGTTTTCCCACCATGAGGAATGGTTGGTTTGCCAGGTCCTTGTTTCATTGGGCTTGCGGATCTCCAATTTGCTATAACGAAGCATGGTTCGCTAATGTCTTTTCGCGGCGCTCGCCCGTGTCTGTAGGTTACTGAACTGCTAAGGCCATCAGTACACTGCCACTGCCTCATGCCTTGGCCATTTCCTTAGGTCCTACATCCTCTTTTGCGACACAGGAAGTGCCTGGGAGTTCAACTTAACTCCAACTTTGGTCTTCAGCTTCTTTGGGTGACGTTACCACTTCAAACCACCTCCAATTCTTGACATACATATCAGTGTTATCAAAGGCGCGCTCAAGCCCTGAAGCGAGGTTCAAAATGTGTTGAGCGTTTTGCCTTTCCCTCGCTTAATGTGCCTTCAATGAAGTCATCAAGGTTCTAAGGCATGCTTTTCCTTGCCAATTAGCCTCTTCGGAAGAGGAGACCCCAAACAATTGATATTTCATTTTATCGTAAACTTTTTTCAATTTCTTTGTTCATATTTCGTCATTCATGCTTATAATTATTTGTCTTAGTCTAAACATATATATATATATATATTTTTTTTGTGTTTTTTTCTTCTCTTTGTGCCTTTTACCATTAAAGCCCTAACCGACCTTAGAGTTTTTTTGTGCTTTTTGTTTTTGATAACACTGATACATATGTTATCATATTTCAATGACTTCACCACCCTCGTGCACCTCAGGCTACTTTAATCATGTCATTAGGGTTGTAATTAGCCCAAGTCAATATTAAATTGTATGGGGCTTTACAAGGAAAGATTGTAAATTGATGCTAGAGCAAGAAAATCTCATAAGTTATTCGGAAGCTTCTTCCATAAGTTGTAGGCAAATTTTCAGTGTAGGAAAAGATGATTATGCCTTTACATTAGGCAATATCAGGAGTGCTTCAACTCTCAGTTTGTGCACCTGTAACAAGTCACCTGTGTTCAGTCTATTTAGAACATGCATATGCCTTTATTTTGGAGGATGAGATTTTCAGTTGAGAGTCGGAAGGAAAAGGAGAGTGAGTCTGGGATTGCACCAAGTAATGGTTTGCAAATTCTGTTTTGTCTACCTTCCACACCCTTGCTGATCAAGGAAGGTTGAAATCAGTTTAGGGTTTATATTGAGTTTTCTTGCTATGCTTTACTTTTTTCCAATTAAATTGTCCTCTCTTTAATTTCAATGAGCACTTTATTTTCTTGGTGTAGGTTAATGCTCGGATACTATTTATTGATCCCTCAACTAGAGCTGTTGGTTTGACATTGAATCCTCACCTGGTTCACAACAAGGCTCCTCCTGCAGTAAGTTCTTAAGATCCCAAGTATCCTTCATTATCGACTCTAAAATATTGCAAGCTGCAGGTTGGTTGTTTGCATATGGAGAATTATTTAATGAAGCTGTTCATTTTATTATACTTGGCTTGCACTTGTTTGATTCATAGAAGTGCATTTACTTAGTTGAAACATGGAATGAGGGAAAAAAATTGAATTATAGGAGGACAAATATGGCCCTAAAAGCTGTTGGAGAGTAAAGATTGTTTTAGTCAATTTTAAGTTAGACACAGACCTCTGGACCTTTTGCATTTCTCGGGACATGGTTGTAGGAGCAATCATTGCTTATTCTATGTATGAATCTTGCTAAGGTGCTTAAGTGTCTATAGTGGATATTATAGGTCCTGAATCAAGTGTATTTGTAAGATCTTACGAGGTGCTTTTTGATGGGTAGAACATTGCAGTTGGGTCTGTTCCAGGTCCTTTAGAGATGTCAGACTTGCCTATAATTCTTGGGCTCCATTTCTCTTTGTTTGCTTTTAGTGCATTTCGGTCTGATCCAGATCATACATATTGCATTCTTTGTCTGTGCGCTTCAAAATGATTGTCGAGATGATGAGAAACTGTTCATCCATCGTAAAGCATGAGACCTCTCAAATAAAGAGGAAGCTTATCTTCTCGTCTTATGTTGTTAACACTGAGCTGTGACTTCTCAAGTTTCTTCCGAGATGTGCCAAGTACAATTTAACTTTTAGTGTTTAAGATGGAAGCTAAGAGGTTGCTACCAGCATTCAGTGAAAGTAAAGTTCAAAACCAGCAACTAGTATACTAATGTCCGCAAATTAGGGGAATTCACAACAAAGCTAGTTTTCTGTTGTTTAAGTTATGAGCCTATCAATTACTTTGTCAAAAAAAGAAGAAGTTATGAGCCTATCATTTACTTTATCAAAAAAAGAAGAAGTTATGAGCCTATGATATGCAAGTTGTATGGTAGTATACTTTTATCTATTTAGTTAGTCCTATTGAAAAACTAAATTTCAGCTGCAGTGCTTCTACTGTATTGCGAAGTAAGCATGGTGGCGTGCATTGCTTTGTATCAACTCGATGTTTATATATTAATCATTTTGTATTATTAAATTAAACTGAGCTTTTCGGTTTTACAGCTTATCAAGGTTGGAGATATTTTTGATCAATCAAAAGTGATCAGGATTGATAGGGGTTTGGGTCTTTTGTTGGAAATCCCCTCTTCTCCAGTTCCAACTCCAACATATGTTAATGTAAGAATATTCTTGGATTCCGTAGTCTTTGGGCCTTATTATTTATGCCTTTGAACTCAACTTTATTAACTCAGCAAGTTTTGCAGGTATCTGATGTTGCTGATAAGGAAGTGAAAAAGCTAGAGAAAAGTTTCAAGGAAGGGAAACTTGTGCGCGTCAGGGTTCTTGGGTTTAGGCGTCTAGAAGGACTTGCTACTGGGGTTTTGAAGGTACACTTATTTATAGTTGGAAATTATTCTTTTGATTCAAGTGAACTTTAGATGTTGAATCGGTGTTTGTCCAGGGGCAAGATGTGACACACTCTAGTCCGATATACTTGTATGTGGATACCTTAGTTGAAGAACTCTGTCAAGAAGTTACTATTTTGGTTCTTGTACTTGGAACTGGGGGCACAACGCAAATTGCAAACCGTTACCTTCCTTTTGATTTGTCTTTGCCTTTGTTTTCTGCTTGGTCTCGAGAAGCTTTATGCATTTCTGTGTTAAACCTGATAAAAAAACACCTTTTCTTTATTTACATATCGAATTTTGGTAGAGCTGAAGATCCCTGTGGCAAGATAAGATGTGTTCCTTGCTTTTCTTTTTCCTTTATTATAGAAGAAGGGAGCAGGGGACTCATTTCTGTTCGAATTTCCAAACAAACACATGGCGGAGAAAACGTTACAAGGGCAATGGAGATGGAAGAACTGCAACTTCCATCTGGAATGGTGGAACCCTTTAATAGGAAGCATCCCAAACTCCTTAACATGTAAAGAAACTTGGATCAGAGTGGTAGGCATTCCCCTGCACTTGTGGTCTCAGAAAGTCTTCCAAGAAATTGGAGAAGTCTGTGTAGGATGGATCGCAACTGAGGAAGAAACAGAGCTAAAAAACCCACATGAAGTGGGCAAGAATTCTGGTGGCCAGCAATGATAGAAAAATACCCAAGGAGGTCTCCATAGAACGGAACGGAATTACTTACCACTTTCCAATATGGGTGGAGGGCAAACCCAGGTTTGAAATAACACCGGAATCAGGTTATGGAACCAATGGAGAAGAAACAAGGCTGAATCACGTACAAGGTTTTACCCAGAGGATAATCCAAAGTGCAAGCTGTAATTCTGTACTAGAATCCCATCAATTAAGGGATTCTGGTCAGAAACATGTGGGTTGTAAGAGAAAGACAGCTGGAGGGGTAAGTTTTAATGAGACATGTGACTTGCACATGACTCATTTAAATTTAAGATCAGATTTGGGCCTCTTGTCCAGGCCCAATAGTACTATGCCCCAGAAAAGAAGTATAAGCCCAGATAGAGCTGGACAACTGATCTTTAATAAAATACATGGAGGAAACAACCCAGAAGCAATCAGAGAAGACAACTTCATCGATGCCATGGTTCTACAGAAAGCATTGGATGCAACAACGGAAACAGAGAAGGAAAACTCTTACGCAGCAGTGGTGATGATGGAGACAGAGAGCTCAAAGGGGGAAAAGGTTTTATCGAAAAGAGGAGAAGAGGAGTTTCCAGTGGCAGAAAATGGAGAAAGTAGCAGAAGCGAAAGAGAAGATAATTTAGTTACAGTTCAAAGTCAAAATAATGAACTCGTTAATTGGGAGATTGAAGAAGCGGATTCAATAGTAATTCACCAACAGCAGACAATTCAAGAAATAGAGAAAGACACTTCCACTTGGGTGAAACAAAATTTTATAAAGTTGGGGAAGATTTTCGGAGTAGATTTTCAAGGGCATGAAGAGGAGGCCACGGAACTACTCCCACAGATTGATAGCTGCAGACATGCAAGAAGAATGGAGCAAGAGCTTGAAGGGAAAAAGTCAACGATCAAGGGGGTTCAAGAATTGAAAAGTCTTGTTTCATTTGATGTCAAATTCAAAAGTTCTGGGAGTAGGAATAAGGGGAGAATCACAAGCTCTTCTAAATGATCAAATTCAAACTGGTGTCATGGAGTGTTAGGGGACTAAACAACAGAGAAAAGAGGAGAGTTGTGAATAGTTTGATTAAGGAGTGGGGTGCTGATGTAATATGTCTACAAGAAACAAAAATAGAAGGAGATATCTTAGAGATGGTTCAGCAACTTTTGGGAGGGAGATGGATTAGACATGCATCTTTGGATGCAAGTGGAACAAGAGGGGGGATTCTCTTTATGTGGGATGAGAGGAAGTGGGAGGGGGAGATTCTGGAAATAGGAATGCATACAATTTCTTGTAAATTTGTATCCCAACTACAAAATTATTCATGTCATATAGCAGGAGTATATGCTCCTAATTGCTACAAGGAAAGGAGGTTGGTTTGGGAAGAAATAGGAGCAGTGAGGAGTTTGATAGAGGGACCATGGGCTCTATGTGGGGATTTCAATGTATCAAGGTTCAATTCTGAGAAAAAGAACCGTAACAATAGAACAAAAGGCATGAAAGAATTTTCAGATTTCATTGAAGACATGAAGTTGATTGATTTGCAACTAGAGGATGCTACTTACACTTGGTCCAAAGGGGAACAACATGAAGCAGCATCCAGAATTGATAGGATCTTGATTTCAGAAGAATGGGATGCTAACTTCAATAATTTGAAACAAGTACCCCTCCAAAGATTGAGTTCAGACCACATT
>JAJONR010004348.1:0-41352 GCA_029582245.1 Solanum etuberosum
TTTTTAATTATAGCTATGTCAATGAACGAGATGATCATATTCTCAAAAATCTCTCTGAATAAATGAAATGCTATGTATACAGCATGGACCCTCCTTGGATCACCAGAGTTCGAGGACGCGGAAGGGGAAGATCATCCCCAGGAAGAACGTCATATTCTTCATACGGCTCTACATCTAATGCTCCTATGATACAGCATGGTAACAAGAGTTTGATAAACTCAAAAATTGGCGAAGCATCATCGTCAAATCCTTCGGTCAATTTGAAAGATATTCCTAAAGACAGCCCATTATATGGGCAATTACAGACATATCTGGCCTCAAAAAAGCAAAAAGATACTTTTGCTAAAATAGCTAAAGAGGATGACCATGATGATATCAAACGTTATGAAAAATTAGCCAACAAAGAAGTGATATTTCTTGTTGAAAACTCTGAGATTCAGAGAAAAAATGAACCCTGGAAGATATTTCAGAGGTATATGATTAACGGATTATATTTCCCGGGTGAGTCATACAAAATCCGGTCATATTATGAAAACATTCTTATAAGTACATGAAGTGCAGAATTCCAGCATTTCTCAGGTTATAATACTGACGCAAGCGTTTATAAATTCTCCAAGATGATAATAAAACAAATTATATCTGTTGAAGATTGGGAATCTCCACAATGAAAGAAAGACAGATAAGCCTTAATGGAAATGCTATGAACTTTACCTACTGGGATTATATCCATGTTTTCACCAAAGTTCTTTATTATAATAATAATAGATTTAAACATACTTGGTTTATAAAAGTATGTTCAAAAATATTTTCTGACACTATTCCAAACTGATTTTTAAATTGGTGGTCTTATCATGGCCCAACTATCAGGATATTACCTGAATCTTTTCTCAAATTATATAAAGAATGGGTAAATTTTTTACCTATTTTAACTGACTTATACCATACAGATCATATCTGCTATCTTGATAAAATTGATCAAATTTATTTCTTTATTAAATTCTCTATTCCCTGGATTCATAAATGGACACCGAAACTAGGATTCACAGATGAGCAAATCCCTTGTCTATACCGGACCTTTTATAATAATTTTTGGGACAAATTAATGAAGACTGATCCCAACACCAAGTCATTATACGGACAAGAACTTCTCGATTCTATCAAAGAGAAGATTACAAAATATTTGGCCACCCCTCAAAAGAGCGTAATAATTGATAACTCCGTCAAACATTTTGCAAGACGTATCTCAATTGAAGAAGGTGATAAAACAGATATGATAAATAAATATTTAGAAGAAGTAAAAAGAAATTTACTTCAGTCTCTGGACCAGTTTGATAAATCAGACACTTCAATGAGAAGTGAATCAAGTACCAATGATATTGGTGAAGAAGACGCTCAGTTATTACAGTCAGAAAGGATGTTATCTGATACGGAGATTCAACAGGCGGAAGAATTGGTCCATCGACTAAAGGAAAAAGATAAATGATGGGGCCCCGATAAAAGTATAGCCGCCAGGACCCACAAGAACAGTAGATACACGATCAACACAGTAGATACACTGTGCAAGGGACCCATATGGGATCCAATTTTACTGTACAAAGATTCTTTTTCTTTTCTATAAATAGGCTAGCTTCTTTCAGTTAGAAGCAGAAGTTTTTTAGTTTAATTTCCCCTCTTTTGTAAATCCTTGGTAATTACTCTCAAGCAAGAAACGTTCACCGTTTGCTACTGTTCCAGCTCCGGGAACCTAAAGGTACTTATTTTCTTATTTTGTATTTAATTAGTATTTTACTTCTTACCCAGCCGTGACTATGTCCGGCTAGAAGATTCATGTCTATATTGAATAACTAAGCTTCACTTGTATATTATCCATGGAAGATCTAGACTCAAGTAAAATATAAAGGAATTTCTCTATGATTTCTTGACTTGGTTTCAAGATGGCGGTACAGTCGAACTAGTACTACTTTGATTGGCTTTGCCTTAGTGGCTACGTCTAGCAAGTTGTGACTTCAAAGCCCGTTAAAGAGGAGAAAAAAAGGCGCATTAATGAAATTGTTATTATTTTATATTTTGTGGCCTATTAATGTAGTTTCTCCTTATAATTTTAAGGAAAAATTATCCAACTATGCAACCCCTTTTACCATATTCTCTAAAATTTCGTACCATTTTGAAAATATTACAAAAATCTTATTTTCCTCACCCCCTCTCTTATTCTCGGATGCATCACTCTTCTTCTTCACTCTTCACGCGTAACTTCCCCAATTTAATGCCTAAAATCACGGCATGTATCAACAATTTCCTCCAACTCACTATTTTTGAATTACAACCGTATTATTTCAATTTTTTCCCATCAGTTTCAAGTTCTTAAAAAAGTAAAAGGATTTCTTCATAACCTTTGTTTGCTTTCAGTTGATCAGATTTTGACTTTTTATTTTATTTTCTGTTCTTCATCCTAAAATTCTGATACATATGAATTCTGGTCCATAGTTTAGTATTGACCTTCAAAAAAAAATGGGGGGTGGGGGTGGGGAGTCAATGGTTTTACTATACTGTCTTCTCTACCCAAGATTTCTAATGTATCTGGTTGATGTGCGTTTACTTATGTATCACATTTATGTTTCAACTATTAGATACATTATAACTTTATTTGTGTATAATGTATTTGGTACAAATGTTATTGTTGATACATAACCTCAATTATTTCAAATCTAAATTAGTATGAATCTTGTTTATAGTTATGTATCTGATATTTATGTATCTGATACATAACTATGCAAGCTTTCATTATATTTTAATACACGATACATACAATATCCATTGTTATGTATTAAATACATAACTAAACATAAATACATAACTAAACACACTGAATACAAAGCTGACACAATACATATGGTTATGTATTAGAATTTACGTATCAGATTTATATAGGTGTGTTTAGTCATGTATTAGAATTATCTTCTACGATGTATCTAATGACTATTTTTTCCTCAATTCATTAATTTTGCCTGATACATACAACACCCACTTTTATGTTTCGAATACATAAATAAACACCCTAGTACAAAGCTAACACAACACATATGGTTATGTATCAGAATTCAGTATCAACTTTTATGATGTATCTAATGTCTAGTTTTTTCCTCAATTCATCAATTTCTAATTCAGATGCAATGCTAATTTTAGATTCACAAATGAAATATTTTTCCAACAACGATTTCATCGCTTCTGTATCATTTATACCTTACTTCAAATTTTTTCAGATTCCTGAATGTCTTAGAAAAATTAATATATTCATGATGTATCTTCTCCAAATTTGTGAAAATTTTCAATCAAAGTTGAAAGGATGTTGGACGATCTGCTTGAACAATTTTGAATTGTTGAAGTTGATACACATTATGAGGGATTGATTAGCAGTGATTAAAATGTGATTGCGTGTTTTATGGGATTGTAAATTGATTTATCCCTTTTTAGCGTAATAGATAAAAGATTTATATATCAAGCGCTCTGTATTCGGACTGTCACGACCCGAGCCTACACCCTGGACGTGACTGGCACTCGAGAACCATTGCTGGTCCCCAAGCGAACCCTCATCCTGGCGGACTACAAGCAGAAAACTAACTTAAACAATAATAGACTTAAAACAGAATTAAATCTGTTAAACTCAACTACTCAACTCAAAAAGTCCGAACAATACTCAATAGAAATACTTATAGTTTGTAAAACAACTATAATAAAGCAACAACTGAAAAAATTCTCAACTCTATCTATCTATGAAGCCTATACTATTACAGAAGGATATCGGGACAAGACCCACGACATCTCAAAACTACTAACTGTAAGGTAAAGGTGAAGTCCTCCAGAATACAAGAAGGCTCACCAAAGCTAACTGGAATGTCAAATGATCTCAACGAAGCACCTTTTCATAATCTTGAAAACCTGTATCTACATCATTATAAAATACAGGTCGAATGACGTCAGTACATTGAATGTACGAGCATGTAAGGGAAACTGAAACATAGCTAACTGAGCTGATAATATGGGAAGACAATACTCACCTCAACTTAACTCCAATATGAAAGTAATAACAAAAGATAAAATGTTTAAAGTTTCATAATAAACATATACTAACTCAAGGATGTATATAAAAATACAATAAACTCAAAACAGTAGATATCAACTCAAAATGTATAAAAATACAATAACATACTCTTTACACTTATTTGGGAGATTCTCTAACCGGCAAACATTACTATGAGCTATGTGATGATACAACGTCTCACCCACGCTGCCAGAACTGTCCTATACCTTGCCGGGGTATAGAACACCTCAACTAAGAGGATCCACTAAGCTATGCCCGAAGGTACTAATGATTCATCTAAAAAGTATGATCCTTTACCATGTTGGCTACATCATTTATAAGGAATGTGAGTTGTCTGAACTCATTCCCATATCGGTGCTCAATACTACTCCCAATAATATATCCTCATGCTCAAATGTATTAAAACATACTCTTTCTGATTTGAGATATTGCTCAAACTATCCTCTTAAAAGAGGTAACTACTCTGAAATATCTTTGAACTCATACACTCTTTTCAGAAATTGAAGTTTCTCTTTTCTCAATGTAAAAATGATACATTTGGGAATACTTAGTTCCCTTAAACTTTACTCAAAACTGTCTCTTTAAACTTTCCTCAAAACTCAGTTTAAAACATAAATTTTGGCTTTAAAGGATTCTCAAGATTTATAAATCAAAATAGAGTTCATGTTAAAATTAGGCATGAAAGAAGCAACTCAAGGATCTCAATACTCAGAACTCAAGAACTTCAAGAACTCAAAACTTAACGGTACTACTCATCTCAAGAATACTCAGTTCACAGGGTTCATGCTGGACTATAGACATGGACGAATCGACTCAAGGACCTCAATGCAATACTTAGCTCCCTTATAATCTTTTTCAATCATGAATACAACCCATCTCATTCTTATATTTATTTTCTCAAGACTTAGTTCCAACCTATAGTTAATTTCAAAAGACTTCTCAAAAAGGACCTCTTGAACTTTCCTCTTAACTCCTCTTTAATCTGAAATGTAATTTAAGATATGTGTTTAGGACATGTAGGATTTCTCAAGGATTAATGAAGACTTTAAGAGTTAATATCAAGAAGAGAGCGAACACTCGATTTGAAAGAACACATATGGAACGAAGAACGGAGAAGAAAATGACTTGACGAGCCTGGCGTATTGTTGGCGCAGGGCGGCAGGCCTCCAAGTACTGGAAGCCCTTTGGGTGCACTACAGGCGCAGGGTGCCAGCCCTCCTGGCGCCTTAGGGGTGCATTGCCCCACCCCGAACCTAGAAATTCGACTAATTTTCTTGCTCAATTTCGAGTCCTAACTCATCTAGAATTGATTGGTTTCTTCCAAACTCCCTTTGATTCAAAAATTCATTAAAATTCCACCCAAATTATATCAAGAAACATCACTCATTCACAAGACCATCACCTCAAGAACTCAAAACCTCCATTGTTAAAAAATGGGGCTAAAACTCAAGAACTCTTCAAGAATCTTTACATAAATGATTTTATGGACGAATTAATGAAAGAATTACTTGATTGACATGAGGCCGAATAAGTCCATCAGTATGGATAACCTCTTATACCTGAAAAGAATGATTGTTCTTGGCGAAATTCCTCAACTCTTGAATGAACGCTTGAAAACCCTCTTTTTCTCTTTTTGAAACCTTGCCCTAAAATTCTAAGTGATTTGGAACGTGAATAGGTGATTTAGAATCTGACTAAATCCTTAATTGGGTCAGGAAAAACGTGCTAAGACAAGTGGGGAAAAGGAAAAGACCAAAATACTCTTTCCTAAAATTAATGGGAAGTTTTAAATGGAGAGGCTTCACTCAAACGGGCATAACGTTTTACTCGAAGCTTAAAATTTAGTAAACTTGGTGGTGTTGGAAAGAAGACTCAAAGACCTTCAATTTCATAGCTCATAGGCCACCTAATTATTTATGTGCTAAAAGATATTGTCGATTGAAGTTGATCCAAGAAAAATCTCATAGCGAAACTCAATTGGAAAGAAAGTTTTCAACTCAACTTTATGCTAAGGAATTCTAGTGACCTTAACACCTAAGAAAATTTAGAATCACATGGTACAATCTTATTTACAATGAAGAATGGTTTGAGTCTTAATTTAGAAGTTTTTGGGATGTTACACGGACATTCTAAGATGTATTCGAAATCCTTAACTTTTAAGAGATTTTTTGTAATTTGAAAAAGAATATGGAATATGATGTAATTAGCTTCAACACTATATATTAATTTTAAATTAAAATTTAGATTTAGAAAATTGAATCTATTTTTCAGAATATAAATTTAGTATTTATTTTAAAAGAAGTTGTAATTATTTTACGATCCTAATTGCTGAAATTTGTTTATTTGTTATACAAATTTGCTTGTAATGTTAATTAGTTTAATAATAGAATTATCTGCTATTTTGATGAGCATGATTATGTTAATATTTTTAGCATTAATTTTTCAGATATTGATGTGTTCAACACTTTAGCTTGCATAATATGTTAATTAGTTTGACATTTTACATCAATTTAGCACGAAATAAATATTAATTAATTTGAAATTAATTTTTATCATGATATGTTCAATATGCTAATATGTTGAAGGATTACTTGCACCTATAATATAATCTTATACTAATTAGATTACGCGTATCATAAACAAGATCTACTTGTGGTTCATGTATCGAAAGTGGAAAACTTGGTTGAACCTTGGTTGGAATCACAATTCAATGGTGGTTGTTATATTGTATTGAAGCAACCTCTCTATCACAATCTAAACCCTAATAATTGGGAGAGAAACATAGTATGAAAGTGTGATGTAATACTTAAATATACAGAACATATACGTATGCCTCAAGCAATTTTGTATATAACTAACAAAATATAAAAAAACTTTATATACTATTATGTTTTATACAGATACTTGATGTTCTTCTGATTTGTCCTGATCTGATGAACCAGACACAACCTCGTCCGATGTTCTCGATTGATTACTATTAGAATCACTATCTTTGGCTTTCCTCTTGCTTCCTCCTTCAACAATTTTAATGTCGCTTGCCTTGGCTTTGTTGATAACTTCCTGGAGTGCAATTGGGTCATTTTTCTCTTGGATCTCAATTCTTCAATAGATTTTTCCTCTAGAATTTGTTTAGATTTAGCAATAGATCTTGCATTGACTCCAAAATCTTGAGTTAAACTGAGTGAAAACGACGATCGATTATCAACAACTTGGACATGCAATGGCGTACCTCTCGCAATCCTCTTAGATGGACTTGCATCATCCATTTTATTTTTGAAAAATTGATAATATGATGAGTAATGAGAAAATTTCGAGAAAAAATTAACCAAAAACTAAGAAGCATAATACATATACAAAGGTAAAAATGAAAAGAAAAGAAAAGAAAAGAGGATGGCAACGATTTATGCGGTTACCTGCAAAATTCAAAACACAATTAAGAGGGAGAGAATGAAATTCGAAATTCAAATTGGAAGTGTAAGAGTGATTTTAGGAGAAAAATAGGGATCGGGGAGAGGAGAGATAAAGTTGATTTGTATAACATCTCATGCAAAGGCAGATAACAGATTTGTTGGTTCGGTATACAAGGAGATTGTGGGTCCCATTATTAATGGTAAAACAACTGAAATTGTATTCATAGAGAGTAAATAAATTAAACTATACCCTCATTGACTAATAACCTAGTAATGTTTGCTAACTCACGTAATTTTTTCATAAAAAAAATCTTTGAACTGATCAAGAGAGAATACTTATCGACTGGATTTAATGGGTTATGTAATGAAAAAAGAAATAGTTCATCAGTTGACTATTTCAAGTTCTCCAACAAAATAATTTTGTAGAGAGAAGAAACAGAACACACTTAGAAATTGTTAGGTCAATAATGACACAAGCTAGCCTCCCAATTAATTTTTTTGGGGTAACACTTTGCTTACTGCCAGCTATATATATACTTAATCGAATGTCTACAAAATTAGTTACAACCACTCCCTATGAGTTACAGACTGCAAGACATCCTAACATGAATGCACTAAGATATTGAGGTTGTGCTGCCTATATGCATGATTTCTCTCACAAATACGATAAATTAAGCCCGTTAGAAAAGAAAAGTATCTTTGTAAGGTATCCAAAAATCTCTAATAGTTATGTGTTAATAGGTGAGCGAAATAATCAAAGTGTAACTAAATTTAAATCACGAGTTGTCACATTCTTGAAGGATGAGTTTCCTGAGGAGGAAGAGATATGTCAAAACATTATCCTTATTTGAGATGACAAATTAAGACGTACAAGAATCACTTTGTTCAAGTGGGAGATTTTTAGCAGATAATGAATTAATTTCTCATTAGCAACCTCCTTCATCATCGGATGCAAATGAAACTAATTGTTCTACATTTAACAGAAGTATTCAAATGGATCTTGCTTCAAGTGGGAGCGAGATGGTCAATAATCTTTTTCCAAGTAAAAACAGAATGAATGCTCTTGATTTGAGTGGGAGCAATGTTGATCAAAATAGAAATAATGATGAATCACAAACTAGACATGATTCTTATAAAAGACTCTTCATCGATGATTTGGCATTAAAGACAGTAAACTATTTATGATACTCTGACAAGATGAAACTAAGCCTAAGGATGTAAAAAAGGATCTCTCATGTCTTCTTAAGGATAAATAAATAAAAGTAATTAAAAATTAATTAATGTCTATGAAAATCAACAAAGTTTGAAAACTAGTTGATCTCCTTGAGGGACGCAAAGCTATAAGTAGAAAATGAGTTCTCAAAATTAAATTCAAGACTGATGACTCAACTGATAGTAAAAAAGTATACACAGTAGAAATGAATATATTATGAAGAGATTTTCTTGTCTGTTGTATAATTTATCTCTGTTTGCTTGGTTCTGGCTATAGTTGCATGTTTGAATCTTGAATTACATCAACTGGATATGAAAGTTGTCTTTCTCAATGGAGAATTGTATGAAGAAATTTATAGTCAAAATATTGTATTGAAAAAGGTCATAAACATAAGGTTTGTAAAATTTGAGAGTTTATTTATGGCTTCAAACAACCTTCAAAATCGTGATATATACTTTTTTAGAATATTATCATATTCAATGATTTTATCATGATGGATGAAGATCATTGTGTTTATACCAAAAGATCAAGAAATAAACTTGTGATTATAACATTGTATATAGATGGCATAATTATAATTGGAAATGATAAGAAGTTCATAACGGAGATTAAGTCAAGGTTATTATTTCAATTTGAGATGAAAGATACGGGTGAAGCTGCATATATTATTGGAGTTAAGATTTAAAGAGATCATCCAAAGAAATTCTTGTATCGGTAACGACCCTTCTTGTCGTTATGGGTGAGATATTCGTAAAAAAATTGAGCGAAAAAATTTCTAGAGTATTGAGTTGAAAATTTCATGCTAAGGTAGGGTTGGACAAAATCTGAGCAAGATGAGGTCTAGAAAAATTCGAGGAAAAGATTGGATAGAACGTTTAAGAAGAATTTGTTTTCCTTGTTTCCAAGACATTAAGGAGTGTGTAAGACTTTTCTAAAGTTGATTCGGATGACTAGAACTCTCGATATCAAATTTGGCGTGAAGGGGTTGGTTTGGAATGTCGAGGTCTAAACACTACATCAAAAGAGACCTTTAGCGGCAATAGATTTTTCCTTTTAGCGGTAATATTTATTTCCACAAATACAATTACCGGCATTTGATTAAATGTTATTGTATCCAATGTCACTAAAGCCTTTAGTGACATTTATGTCGAGTGCCTATAAAGACCCTTATTATTGCCGCTAAAAGTAATTACTTTTAGCGGTCTTTGCTATTGCCATTAAAGCTACCTTAGAAACAAACACATTTTTGCCTTTTTCTATTGCCGACAAAGATAATAATTATCACTCAATTATTGTAATGAATTCACCTTAATCCACATATTTAACCTCTTTTATAGCATAAAAAAAATCACAAGAGAAATAAGTTTGAAGGTAGAAAAAAAGCATTACCAAACTCAAAACAATGTCATTCACTTAAAATAAGAAGAGACAATCTTAATACATTCACTTTCTTATCTTGTTGTCACGACCTAGACCGCGGTGATTGACACCCACACTAATCCTCCGGTGGGAGAACCATTACTACAACCCGACTAAGCAACTTAACGAAAAACTAAGCACTTAAAGATACGGAAGCAGGTTTAAATGACTAAGAAATACAGAGTTTCCATAAACTCTGGAAGTTCAACAAAAACAACTAACAAACTATTACGGAAATTAACCCCTAGAACTGAAAGTCATTGTACCAAAACTACTAACCAACAAGTCTAAGAGAATGGGTCCAAACCCAAAATCTAAACATACGAATAATTCGAATTAGAAAATCTGAGTCCGGAAAGAATAGACTAAACAATAGAGGACCCATGGCAGCCTAAAAGAACTGGCTCACCCTTGAATCCGGTCTCGATCACTGATCTCCAAGTTGAGGTCTATCAGTAGCCGCCTGAAGATGCCCTGTACTCAATAAAGAACGAACAAGTGCAGTATCAGTACACAAACTACAGTGTACTGGTAGGATCACACGGCTATTCCAGTAAGCGAAACATAGGCAAGCAATCACAACACAGTAAGCACACATATACAGAATACATAGATCAATTATCATTTCAAGAGCAACATACAGTTCCCAATATCAATGACAATAGACATGAATGTAATAATCACAATGGTCCTCTCATAGAACCCATACCCAAACTGTTAGTGTGTCGGAATGTGACACCCGATCCAATATATGTGTTAGAACGTGACACTCGATCCAATATATGTGTCGGAACGTGACACTCGATCCAATATATGTGTCGAACTTGACACCCGATCCAATCGGACAACCACAATCACAATCACACCCATAATGAACATTACTCATAATCATACAATCAAGTATTAGGTTCATGGCATACAATCGTTCACACATACTCATTTCATTAGATTCGGTTCGCATTTCCCTATTCACATACATGCATGCATACAATGAAGCAATTAACCGGCATATATCACACAAACAGGAAATCAAACCATCACCTACCTCGAAACCAAGCTTGAATCCTCCTAAGACACTTGAGCCTTTCCTTTCCGGATTTGTTCAGCTTGTTCTTGGTCTAAAAACAATCAATCAAGGATTAATAAACAAGGCCTAATTTACCCGGATAATAATCAATCTATCTATCCATGGCCAAACCCAAGATCCTAATGTTCAATTAGGGATTTTTTCCACAATTAACTTTAGGTCAAAACTCTCCCCCAATGATAATTACCCAAGAATCTAAGTTCTACGGATCGAAAAATGGATTAGGAGAGTAATAATCTAACCTTTAGCGCTAGAAGTAGTGGAAAACTGTCAAGAACTTTCCCTGGGTCGTCTCTTAGCTCTCAAGATCGAAGGTTTGCAGAAATTAATATTTGAGTTCCAAACTCCCATTTCACAACACACCTTCAACCCTCCACAGCGGGACCCAACCCGCCACAGCGTCCCTGGCGGAACTAACCCCGCACTGGCGACTTGCACGGAGCCAGAAAGCCAGAATTTGAGTTCCAAACTCCCATTTCACAACACACCTTCAACCCTTGACGTTCAACAACTACCCGTTCACGCTAAGATCAGTTTCAGGAGTTTTACTCACCCGAATTCGATTCCATAAAGCCGTACAAGATCCTTAACGTCTTAGTATCTATTCATATGGACAAAGTCATAATTAAACCCCAAGTTTACTACCAGATTTCCCTATACCTCACCTAACTCCGATTCCATCCAAATCTGGACTAGGCTAGGAATTTCCAAGTCACTACTTAAAAGTTTTCTGGCCCAAATTCTTTCCTCATTGACTTTTCCATAACGACGGGAACATGTCGTTACAATAGATACCAATTTACCCATCACTCATCCCCGAGTGATAAACTAGGAAAAACTGGCTAAAGTAAGAGTAGAGTAGTACCTGAATTGTTGAACAACTGGGGATACTTACCTCACATGTCCTTCTTGGTTTCCCAAGTAGCTTCCTCAACCAGACGATGCTTCCATTAAACTTTCACAGACTTTATCTCCTTGGTCCTCAGCTTACGGATATCGCAATCAAGAATTGCAACCGGTTCCTCCTCATACTGAAGGTCTTTATCTAACAAAACTGAGTCTCATTTTATGATGTAGTCCCCGTCTCCATGATACTTCTTCAACATGGACACATAAAACACTGGATGAACTCCAGATAAACTAGGAGGTAAAGCCAACCTATAATCCACTGGCCCTACACAGTTAAGAATCTCAAATGGTCCAATGTATCGAGGACTAAGCTTGCCCTTCTTGCCGAATCTCATCACCCCTTTTATGGGTGACACTTTAAGAATGCCTTGTTCACCGGCCTGAAATTCCATGTCTCTTACCTTACTGTCTGCATACTTCTTTTGTCGACTCTGGGCTGCTAGAAGCTTAGCTTGAATTCTTCTTACCTTATCCTGAACATCTTTCACCAAATCCACCCCCAAAGGTTTCAGATCTCCAGCCTCAAACCATCCTACGGGTGATCTACATCCCCTCCCATAAAGTGCCTCGAACGGTGCCATGTCAATGCTGGAGTGGTAACTGTTATTATAGGAGAACTCATACAAGGGTAAGAACTTGTCCCAAGGTCCTCCAAAGTCAATCACACATGCCCTCAACATGTCCTAACACTTGAATAGTCCTCTCCGACTACCTGTCCGTTTGTAGATGGAAGGTTGTGCTAAAAGTGAGTTGAGTGCCCAACTCCTCATGCAATTTTCCCCAAAACTTGGATGTGAACTGCGTACCACAGTCTGAAATGATAGAAAGGGGCACTCCGTGCAGCCTCACTATCTCCTTCACATACACCTTAGCCAACTGCTGCGCATTATAGTCTACTCTAACTGGAATGAAGTGGGCTGACTTAGTCAGTTTGTCAACCACTACCCAAATGGAGTCAAACTTTCCCAAGGTCTTGGGGAGACCAACCACGTAATCCATAGCTATCCTTTCCCACTTCCATTACGGAATTGGCATTCGCTGAAGCAAACCTGCAGGCCTTTGGTGCTCATACTTTACATGTTGATAGTTATGGCACATAGCCATATACTCAGCTATGTCTTTCTTCATGCCAGGCCACCAATAAAGTCTTCAATAGAGACTATACGAAGATGGTCAGCATGATCTTCCTTACTCTTCGAATAGACCAAAATGTCATCAATAAAGACTATAAAAAAAGAATCCAGAAATGGTTTGAACACACCATTCATCAAACTCATGAAAGTTGTAGGCGCATTGGTCAACCCAAACGACATCACTAAGAACTCATAGTGCCCATAGCGGGTCCTGAATGTCGTCTTTGGTACATCCTCAGGCCTAATATTTAACTGATGGTAACCAAACCTTAGATCAATTTTAGAGAAAACTGATGCACCCTGCAACTGGTAAAAAAGATCATCTATCCGAGGCAACAAATACTTATTTCGAATGGTGACCTTATTTAACTGTCGATAGTCTATGCACATCCTCATACTACCATCCTTCTTCTTAACAAACAAGACAGGAGCACCCCAGGGGAAGCACTAAGACAGATGAAACCTTTATCTAGAAGATCTTGGATTTGAGCTTTAAGCTCTCTCAATTCTACCGGGGGCATTCGATAAGGAGGAATGGAGATGGGGCGAGTACCAGGTTCCAAGTCAATGCAAAAATCTATATCTCTATCCGGAGGCATACTAGGAAAATTGGTAGGAAACACTTCCTTGAATTGAGACACTACATGAATAGACTCATTAGAGGGAGACTCAACATCAGCATCCCGAATATGAGCCAAAAACACCAAGCACCCCTGCCCCACCAATTTTCTAGCCCGAATGGAAGATATAACCTTAGTTGGCTTAGGCTTGTACACCCCTTCCCACTCTAACCTTTCCCTTCCCGGAATCTCTAGAGTTACAGACTTAGTATTACAATTAAGCACAACATAATAGGGGGACAACCAAGTCATGCCTAAGATTATATCAAAGTCAGTCATATCCAAAATAACCAAATCAGCCCAAGTTTGGAAACCCATAAACATAACAGGACAAGCATGATAAACATGGGTGACTATGACAAACTCTCCAACTAGGGTAGAAACATGGATGACGGCATCAAGTACATCACAAACTGCATCAAATCCCAAGGCAAATTGAACTGACACATATGAAAAAGTAGAACCCGGATCAAACAACACATTAGCCATCCAGTCACAGACTAGAATAGTACATGTGATCACTGCATCAGATGTCTCCGCCTTGGTCTTGCCCGGAAAGGCATAAAACTAAGCCCTGTCATCTTGACGGACAACCTCCTTGCCTGGCAGCGCTGCTCCTCTACCTGCATTACCATTTCCCGACCTCTACTGCCTCGCTGATTCCCTCCTTGCCCACTTTGTGGACGTCCTCTGCCATTATTACTGTGGCCCGCGGGTACCACTGCTCTAGTCTGCTACTGCGCAGGGTCAAACATGCGTAGATGGGGACAATCTCTCCTCATATGCCTAGGTTCTCCACAATTATAGCAACTACGATCAAAAGACGGCCTGTCGCTAGAGGAAGGCGTGACTCCCTGGCTATCCCGAATAAAATTCTGTTGTGGAGTTCCTGAGTAACCACCTGTAAAAGCGGGCAAGGCTGACTGAATTGGCCGGGCTGCAGGCCTACCTAAACCTCTGGAGTAGGAACCATGGAATTTACATGTGCTCTTGGGCTTCTTAGCTAGAGCTTTGGCCTGCCCATCACGTCGAACTCCCTCTACTTTCTTCACAAAGTCTGTCTCCTCATTAAAACTTTTTCCTGCAGAAGTCATGTGAACAGACAATACCTGTAATTCGGGGTTCAATCCTTTGACAATTAGACGAATCATCTCCTCATCTGTAGTTACCAATTGTGTAGCATATCTAGACAAGGCATGAGACTTTGCCTCATAAGCAGCTACAGTCATACAACCCTGCTCCAAAGCCATGAACTCATCCTTCTTACGATCTCTCAAAGTCCGGGGCACATACTTTTCCAGAAACAGAGCATGAAACTGCGTCCAAGTGAGTATGGATAAAACTGACGATCTGCAATCCACATAGGCCCTCCACCACTGTTAAGCCTCATCCTGAAGTTGGAAGGTCACGAACTCTACCCCATGCTGGTGTATAATACCTAACTTGTGAAGCCTCTCATAGCAATCCAAAATAAATTCATAGGCGTCCTCACTCTCAGAACCATGGAACACAGACGACTTTAGCTTCAGAAACTTAGTCAGCATCTCATGCTCATTACCAGTCATCTCAGGACCCAATAGGGGACGGAAAAAGGCATCAGTGCCTACTGCTCCACCCACCTTGAGAACCGCAATCGCAATGGGGGGTGACTGGAGGTTGAGTCGCTTGCACTATGGAAAGGACTCCAGGACCGACCAATCCCTTCAGAAAAGTCATAATCTATTGAGCTAACACTGGGTTTAAGGGAGGAACACCTGTAGCCTCTGCCTGTGCATCCCTCTCTGGTCCAACCTCCTCAATCTCCACATTCTCTTCTACCTCTTCGTGATGTGCAGGAGGGGCCTCATCTCTGGGAGAATTCTCAACTGGAGCTCCTCCTAGCGGGTACTACCCTTCCTCGACCTCTGCCCCTTCCTCTTCCTCTACCCCTGCCTCGACCACGTCCTCTTGCTGCAGATTCCTCGGCTGGCTCATTGACAGGAGCTACGGGCCTGACGCCGTTGAAACGTGTGTTAACCATCTGCGGACAGAAGAGGGAAGAAGATTAGATACCAATTTGGATCGCCAGATACCAATTGGAATCAAGTCATAACACGAAAGGAGTAGAAATAAAGAGATTTCCTAAAGTCCTGTAGCCTCTCGAAGAAAAGTACAAACGTCTCCGTACCGTTCCGCAAGACTCTACTAGACTCATTTTGGTACAAAGATATCAACAAACCTAGGGCTCTGATACCAACTTTTTCACGACCCAGACCGCCGTGATTGGCACCCACACTGACCCTCCGGTGGGAGAACCATTACTAAACCCCGACTAAGCAACTTAACAAAAAACTAAGCACTTAAAGATACAGAAGTAGGTTTAAATGACTAAGAAATACGGAGTTCCCATAAACTCTGGAAGTTCAACAAAAATAACTAACAAACTATTGCAGAAATTAACCCCCTAGAACTGAAAGTCATTGTACCAAAACTACTAACCAACAAGTCTAAGAGAATGGGTCCAAACCCAAAATCTAAACATACGAGTAATTCTAATTAGAAAGGTCTGAGTCCGGAAAGAATGGACTAAATAATAGAGGACCCATGCCATCCTGAAAGAACTGGCTCACCCTTGAATCCAGTCTCGATCACTGATCTCCGAGCTGAGGTCTATCAGTAGCCGCCTGAAGATGCCCTGTACTCAACAAAAAATGAGCAAGTGCTGTATCAGTACACAAACGACACTGTACTGGTAGGATCACGCGGCTATTCCAGTAAGCGAAACATAGGCAAGCAATCACAACACAGTAAGCACACATATACATAATACATAGATCAGTTATCATTTCAAGAGCAACATACAGTTCCCAATATCAACGATAATAGACATGAATGTAATAATCACAATGGTCCTCTCATGGAACCCACACCCAAACTGTTACTGTGTCAGAATGTGACACCTGATACAATATATGTGTCGGAACGTGACACCTGATCCAATATATGTGTCGAAACATGATACCCAATCAATATATGTGTCAGAACGTGACACCCGATCCAATCAGCACAACCACAATCACAATCACACCCATAATGAACATTATTCATAATCATACAATCAAGTATTAGGTCCATGGCATGCAATCGTTCACACATACTCATTTCATTATATTGGGTTCACATTTCTCTATTCACATACATGCATGCATGCATACAATGAAGCAATTAACCGGCATATATCACACAAACAGGAAATCAAACCATCACCTACCTCGAAACCAAGCTTGAATCCTCCTAAGACACTTGAGCCTTCCCTTTCCGGATTCGTTCAGCTTGTTCTTGGTCTAAAAACAATCAATCAATGCAAGAATCAATAAACAAGGCCTAATTTACCCGGATAATAATCAATCTATCTATCAATGGCCAAACCCAGGATCCTAATTTCATTTAGGGCTTTTTCCCACCATTAACTTCAGGTCAAAACCCTCCCCCAATGATAATTACCCAAGAATCTAAGTTCTACGGATCGAAAAATGGATTAGGGGAGTAATAATCTTACCTTTAGCGCTAGAAGTGGTGGAAAACTGTCAAGAACTTGCCCTGGGTTGTCTCTTAGGTCTCAAGAATGAAGGTTTGCAGAAAATAACATTTTTGGGATTTTTACCCGATTTTAGTCGCGACTGTCCCGCCACAGCGGGACCCAACCCGCCACAGCGTCCTCGCCCTGGCGGAACTAACCCCGCCTTGACGGCTTGCACGGAGACAGAAAGTTGGAATTTGAGTTCCAAACTCCCATTTCACAACACACCTTCAACCCTTGACGTTCAACAACTACCCGTTCACTCTAAGATCAGTTTCAGGAGTTCTATTTGCCCGAATTCGATTCCATAAAGCCGTACAGGCTCCTTAACGTCTTGGATATCCACTCATGTGGTCAAAGTCATAATTAAACCCCCCTGTTTACTACCAGATTTTCCTTGACCTCGCCTGATACTGATTCCGTTCAAATCTGAACTAGGCTAGGAATTCTCAAGTCACTACTCAAAAGTTTTCTGGCCCAAATTCTTTTCCCATTGGCTTTTTCATAATGACGGGAACATGTCGTTACACTTGTAGCGGCAAAATAAAGTATGAATTATCAAAATAGAAAGAATGTGTTCAACAATGGAGAAAGTAAGACAATTAAGCCACTATTTTTTCCCTAATGCAAAATGTGTCAGTTTTCTCAATCAATGTGTCATTCCTTGAACAAGCTCACCATTTGAATGAATATCTGATAACGCTCAACTACACTTCTTTCGATTCAAGCTGTAGGCGGTCACTAACAAGTATAAACCCAATGATGAGTTGGGGTCGATCCCACAGGGAGTGATACGGTAAAGAATTCAACTATGAAGTGAAAACGTGTTCTAATCGTTTGTAGGAGTAAAAGATTTCGAAACATAAAATAAATCATGAAGTTTCAATGATTAATATCAAATGGGGGTAGTTTAGTAACCAATTTATAACAGGGAACAAGTAACACGGGAGTCAAACAATGAGAGATTGGACCTTAGGAATGTGATCAATCGAATGCTAATTTCTTGTAATGGGTAATTATTGATTGCTTCAAGTTGTCGAGTCTCAATGGGTAGGCTAGGTTTTGGATACAATAGCCATCTCTCGATCAACTATCATGTTTTAGGTGAGTTCTCTCGAACCTCAACAAGGTTAATAATACTAAACAACCCAATTCCTTAATTTGCCCACTTTCTCAAGCTGGGTAGTAAAGACGCAATCAAACCCATTTTCTCAAGCTAGATTTTAAAGACGACAATCAATACAATCATCAATCATTCATTCTACTCTAATACCTCTTTGTCAAGCAAGCATAGAGAGCTAGAACTGAATTTGCAACTTCAATTTATTAATTAAAACATGTACAAACAATTAAACCCATTTCAAAACGACATTAAATTCATCAATTAATAACATCCATTAGCTAATTAATTCATTCGACTACATGATCACACCCCTAAGATAGGAGTTTTATCCAGACATACCAAAAAGTAAGAAATCGTTACCAACAAGATTTTCCATCTGAATTATTAGCAATCTGCAATACCCAATACCAATGTTTAAGCTAAAATCCTAAAAACTCAAATATGAGATCCAAATCTTCTCAAAAAGTAAGAATGTGAAAAACTCTCAAAAACCCAGGAATACTCGGTCTGGAACCCCTTTCTTCTTTCAAAATATAAATTTATACGTTCCTAAAAACTTAACACGGAGTCCAGTTGGCGAGGTTAGTCGAGCTCGCCGATCAACTCGGCGAACCGCCGAGTTTTGCTTCTTTTTGCCTTTTGGCCTGACTCCTACAACAAATTATTCTGGAAGTTTAGGCGTGTTGAATTGTGATCGCCGATCCATTCAGCGAGTCGCCGAGTTGTCCTTTTACTCGCCAAGTTGGTGCGGAACATGGATCACTTCTCTAGAACTTTAGGCGAGCTGGAGGCTCACTCGACGAGTTGCCGAGTGGCTTTTGCGAGCTCCGACTTCTCTTTTCTTCAGCTTTTTTCAAAATTTTCACCCCTTTTTGCATCGTATTGTCCTTGCCTTTCCCAGAAGCCTTAATTGTTGCATATTAACACATTAACATCAGTTATGAGCACAAAATAGGCATTGAGGACACTAAATCATTGAATAATAAGCCCTAAATGAGTCAAAATTCCCGACTCATTAATATTCCACTGTACACTTATAGCATCAGATGGTTAGATGACAATAAATCGACATACTAGTTGCATGTCTTACTAACTAAGATCTAGGTGACTAAAATTTGAAATAGAGGCACCATAGAATAACACCAATCATGGTTTTGTCATGTGCCTAGTTCGGATATAATATGTCATATCACAACTAAGGAATCAATTGATAAGCAATAGCCTCGTTAAAAAGAGGAATAGACTAAAGTTATGCATTTTCAAATGCACCAAGCAATTCATATATATAGCGTCCTAGTCAGTCTAAAATAGTGTGTTACTACACACCAACTCAAAAATTAAGATTCAGTAACATTTACTGTCAAGAAAAATCTAAGGTTATAGAACAATTATCAGATTTTGGTTGTAACTAAAAGAAAAGCCTCCAAAGTCAACACAATAACTACTGTAAATCCTAGTTTTAAAACTTAATACAAGTAATTTCTGATCAAGTTTAACTTTAAACAGAGGTAAGATATGAAGGTTAACAGAATCAAACAGTCAACTTTATCCAAATTTTAAAACGAATTAGAAAGGAATTGTAACAATTAGACACAAGAAATGAATAATCAATGTCAAAAGAAGTACCAAGTTTTGAACATGCAAGAACAAGAACATAATATAACACATAACACACTTGAAAATATTAATGAATCATATGAAGAATATTTATATTTTAGAACAAACAAACATTTTATCCCTACTGAAGATAAGTATATGATTCAACTTTCTTCATAAAGTATAAAAGATTCATCTAAGAAGTTTGGGAAAATGAATTGAGGTTTTCTTCTTCTGTGTCGGTTCATGCATCAAAAACTAATCAAGAAGAGAAAAGTTGTGTTCACCAAGATACAGATAATAACATCCAAATAAATAAAAGAAGTCAAGATATAGGAAGCGTTAACCTTTTACTCTTTCAGAAAGTCAATACGAGACGAGACCATTCCATTGATCCCTTGGTATGTGAGTTGGTCTATTTTTCATCAAGGTATCTTTCATCATATATTTGGTCGTATACATAGCCTTTAAGATACATTTATAGTCCCTCCATTTTTATCCTATTGACTTTGTCACAAACTCTTCTCCGCATATCGAAATGGAGAAATTTTTCTGAAAAGATAGGCAAAAGTTAACAAGATAATATCATGCATAAAAATAAATGATACTTGTTAAGAATAATAATTTTATACCTTCACAAACTTCATCAACTTTATATTTTTTTCGTCATCAAACACTCGCCAGTCATTTACATTTAACAGTGTCAACTCTGGAGTTTTAGCAATGATGCCTAGAAAGTTAGCAAGATTTCGTTCCTCTTTTTCAATTGATTGATTACGACTATTAGACGACACAACAATTGTCTTCCCCGGCGATAGATTCTAAACATCTTTTAATAAAGTAGGTCCACAAACTTTACTTGTCTATGAAGGACCTGAAATAAATTCCAAACTCACTTGTGACAGTCATAAAAAAAAGAGTAAGTACAAAACAACAATCAAACTAAACAGTGCATGGACTCCAATAATGAAACTAAGTTTATTAAACTGTCGATTGAAAATTTTCAAATGGAGAGACTGTTTTCTTGTTCTAACTTAACCAGCAGCCAAACTGAAAAAAGGGACAACACAAACAATCAATAAAAAAAGATACTGAAGATAAACAACAAGGAAAAGACTATTACTACTAAATGTGTAGAATAAGAGAGAAACTACATCTAATATAATTCAAGAGGGGTAAAGAATCAACATTCTATGCAGTCCAATAGTGAAGAATAAAGACATTCTATAACAACATATCAAAACGATATAATCAACAGAAAAAACTAAGCATGAAAAAGAAAAAACAGTGCCAACACTTTAGAGAGAAAAAACAGTCTTCAATACTGCAACAATCAAGCAAATCATAGAGAATACATACTCTCATAAGTTTGCAAAATACAACTAATACTAGATACATTCTCATGTATTTAGATCTTATTATGCAGATAATCTATAAATTCAAGTTTTAAGAAAGAACTTGGTTCATTGTTCAGCTCAACAACAGTGTCAATAGAATTGCTATCTTTAGATATTTGGGCTTCAGACCAGCTTTGAGCTTTCATTAATTGTTGAATATAGGGTCATACTTCTTCATTATGACGTTGTTCAGTTACCAATCTGTTACCAACTCTATTTCACATTTTCGTTCTTCAAAATTAACTACTTATCTATTTTCTTCAAATCTGTAGAAGAAAAAAAATTCAACTTAAATATATTTCTACTTAGCTTATTCTGTTTCACAGTCAATTTAAAATATATGTACAACTGCTCCACTACCTACTTCAACATCTGCAGAACTTGGATGACAAAAGAAACCAAAGGAGAAAAATAATTAATAATGAGAAGCAAAACATAAGTAGTCTAACGCATGTCAATGGATTTAGGGAGAAATGGATTACTCTTGGTGTACTAACTAATAGTTCAGTCCTCTCCGAACCAAAGGAGATAGGTACTCATCATACGGCTCACAAAATTCACTTGCCTCTATGGGAAGCTCACTCCAAACAGATTCAGATCACTTACAATACATGGACTCTACGAAGGAAAGAGGTGGGTTAGAAGTGTTTTCAAATACATGATCTATTCTTTTTACAACAATCGAGGCTAGGAACTAATTGATATGCTCTTGGATGTTTCAAAAAACTAGAGTAGTATGCCATATACTGGAAATGACCCCTTGAACATGCTTGGAAATATACAAATAAGATGGTTCTCCTTTCTATAGTAGCATTTAGCTTCATATCGGGGGTGTCACTACCTTACTGGATTTATTAAAATAGATGACATGCTCAAAAAATAACATAGCTGCTTTTTGATCTGAAAGTAAATACCGTATTTAGTGAAATTAAAATAGCATCTGTAAAGACAACTGACACAATTACCAAAGTATGACCACTCATATAGTATTTTGATTCACAGTCTTTTATTTAAAGAGCATTAGATTTCTTAACACAAAATTTTATAGGTTCAAGAAGCTAACGACTGCCTTGGAGCTGACTGCATTCCACGCCATGTGAAAACGAAGTAGATACCAAATCTTGATGTTGAAAGTATTCTTACACAATCAAAGAAGGTAAGAGATGTTGGGTTCGAAAGTGAATATGGCGTCATGCGGAAGTTTATAATTGCAAATCATAAGGCGATAAATTAGACGAACACGTAAAACTATACTAAAAGACATAATATTATTATATGATATGACCAACTGGCCTACATAATTTAAAACTAATAAAAAAATATTAAAACTGTAGAGAGTAAAATCTCTCCATAAACAAGACTCTCTAAACAACTACATTGTGGATTCTATTGTGTTATGCTATGAGAATAGGGATCTTCAATTTATAGATCTCTAAACTTTTCCTATAAGGAAAGAATAAACCAAATATGGAAGAAAATTATATTTTCCTTTCAGAAAAAGTTCAAGCATTTATGGTAATACTTTGACTTTTCTTTAAAGAAAAAAAAATAAACTTCAAATAAGGAAAGAAAATCAGGGCAAAACCCTAACAAGAGACATGTTAATGATCTCCTAAACTGAAACAAGTTGATGAATTACTTAAAGGTTCTGTGCAAAACATTCTTAAGAATTTTTTAAAATTTAACTTGTATTCCTTACTCCTCTAAGAGTTCCCAATTATATGACAATGCCCTTACTGAATCTACTTTTGTTTTAATTTTTTTTTAACTTGTATTCTTTACTCCTCTAATTCTTATCACTCTTGATTAGTGATAAGAAAACCAGAAACAACAAACCATCCTTTTCATTCACCATCTTCAATCATATGTTAGTTACACACATGAGCCAAATATGTTTCCTATAAGTATACCGAAAGGGAAAACTTCTCTCATAACATCCTCAAGTTTCAAATAACAGTTTATACTTATCTCACCGTAACCACTGATCTTGAGATAGAGAATTTCACATCGTTTTCTCAAGCTAAATATAGAAGAAAATAGAATATGCTTAATATACATATGTTTTTTCAGCTATGTTTTTCTCAAAGCTATAAGAAGCTAATTAAATCAAACTCAAGTTTATCTTATAAACGAATTTAAACAAAATTATAAGAAAATAAGAAGAAAATTAAAGATAAACGTATAA
The DNA here is from genome assembly GCA_029582245.1 of Solanum etuberosum. NCBI lineage: Eukaryota > Viridiplantae > Streptophyta > Magnoliopsida > Solanales > Solanaceae > Solanum > Solanum etuberosum. The sequence goes on from JAJONR010004348.1 coordinate 23,751, forward strand.
CTATAAGTTAATAGCATATGCATGAAAACATTTATAAAAAAAAAACACGAAGAAAAAGAGGATTACCAACGAGAATGAGAGATTGAGAGATCGAGTGGAAAGAAAAAGAAAGAGAGATTACCTCTTGTTGCGTGCTTCAGATTGAGCAGGAAGAAACAAAAAATGATTCGTACTTCAGATCAAATCCATTGTAACCATGTGAGGAAGCTTTAAGTAAATCCAGCACTTCAAAAGTTCAGATGGAATTGAGAAATATAGATCGAGTATTTTGGAAATTTGAGAATGAAATCAAAATTTGACTGAAGAAAGTTTTTGGGTATTTGAGGATAAAAGAGAAAAGGAGATTGATATTCTTTTTGTTGGCCTTTTAAACTAAATTATTATTAAGGGTTACTTTTTAGTGGTTTAAGGTTAATTGCCGGCAAATGTTGGCTTTAAAATACTATTTAGCGGTAATTTTATTATTGCCGCTAAATAGTTTTCACTAAATCCTTTTTTTGTTGTAGTGAAAGGTGTGTTGAGAAATAGGCTAATTTTAGTGAATTTCCAAGGTTCAGTCCTGTGAAGCCGCTATAGCAGTTGACACGCTTCTACAACGGGTGTAATTACTTCCTACTATAATGAGAGATCTCACTACGTTGCCGCCGTTATAGCGGGAGAGGGATGCTATGATGGGTTAAGTTGCTAAAATATAGAGAATTCTCCAAAATTTCCCATTATCATATAATAATGTTTTGGGGAAGTACAAAGGTGATCTAGGGAAATTTTTAATTGTTTTCCATCGAAATCATCGGTAGAGGTAAATAAATTACTCCCCTAACTTGATAATTCCATTACTATGCCTTAAAATCCATGGTAGTGACTTTAGGGCAAGGTTTGGTTTGATTTAATGGTAGATACCCTGATTTGAGTGGAAATATCATGGAACTGGCCTAAGGTTTGGGATTAGAATATAATCCAGGTGTATTTAGGTCAACTGGGTATGATTATGTGTCATAATGATAGTTTATATACCAAGAACAAGCTAGGAGTCATAACAAGGGAAATACTCAGGTTTAATAAATCACTTCGGGCTTGATTCGAGGTAAGTAATGGTTGAATTTATTGCTCATTTATGTTATATGTGCAAGTTAACAATTTCACTAGTATCACTTGTATAATACGTGGTTAGGGAGATAAAAATGATGAATTTGAAATGATGTCTTGTTGTCACTCTCATGCAATGAACGTGTCCATTTTTCTTGTGTTTATAAGTCTGATTGTATTCATTGTGATTGTGTGTGACAGTTGGCTCGAGTACCACGTCTGGTACATAATTTTTGTTTACTTGGGTACTAAACATGGTATATATTATTGGTTGACTTGAGTACCACGCCTGATATAGGATATCTATCAGTTGGTTCAGGTACCATACAAGCTCTATATCGGTTGTCTCGGGTACTATGTGTGGTATGTAATATCTATTGGTTGGTTCAAGTACCACACATGGTATATGTTCTATATTGGTTGACTCAGATACCACGCTTGATACATGTGATTATTTTGTTTTGGTTTCATGAGGGAACTAGGTTGGCTTTATTGCAATGTTCTTGAGCATATTTGTTGTGATTGTTAAGTTAGGATGAGCATTGATAGTCTTTTAATGCTACTAACTATGGTTATAAATACATTTTGTCTTGATTTACTAAGTTGTGGTTACTTTTCCATATTTTGTATACTAGAGCTGACCGATGATTCTAACAGTACACTGTTGATCTTAAGTAGTGATACTACACTTGCTCTTCTTTTGTTGAATACAAGGCATACTCCAGTAGCTGCTACATGACCTCAATTGTGACTCTAGCGCTTCTTGATGAGTGGTGAATTTGCACTTATTTGAGGCTTTTTTTTTGTATTTTGTGGAACTCAAGTAGATAAAAAGGCTAATTATCCTTTGAATTGTGTTGTTTCAGGTGTTTTGATGTTAGGAAAGAAAATGATGAACAAAAGTGGAGTAGAAGATGAAAAAGAGCAAAACCTGGCAAAAAATAAGTCCCAAGTCTCTCACCTGCATAAAACTGTTTACTTAAGCGAACTAGTCAACAAATTCAACTATTCGCTTAGGCGATGATGCATGGTTTGCTTTTGCGAACTAGCCCAAAAAGGCGGAGGTCGCTTAAGCGGGATTCGCTTCACTTTTGCGAACCTCCTGCCGCTTTTGCAGAGCCCACTTTTTTAGACAGGGGCAGAGTGGGAAATTCTCAAACATTGGACTCAAAATCTAGAAAATAGGGTTAGAGTGGAAGAGGATTGATCATCCAAGAATTGTTAGAGAGAGAATATTGTAGAGAGAAAAACTTATCAAAAAGTAGATCTTACATTGTTCTTGATATTGAGTTGAGATATCGAGGGGAAGTTGACTCACATTTCATTTGTGGATTTGAAGATTGTGTTTTAATCTTAGTAAATCTCTTTTACCTTTCTTCATCTCATTGTTCTTAATTGCTAGAAATGTGGGTGTAATTCTTGTGTGAAATCGGAGCTTTTGTGCTAGAAATAGACAAAGCTATTTGAGTATTTGGTTGATTGCTCTATTGTTTTTGTAATTCCTTGTTTCCATGTTTGATTTCATGAAATAGGTTTAATCTAGTTTTCATGTTTGAATTTATGGGTTGAGAGTGCATGCTCAATCCTAGCTTTCAAACTTTGTGGGTTGCTTGAAAATAGAATCCGTGAAGTGGAGAATTAGATTGGTAATTGCATTTTAGCTTTGAATCTTGAATTTAAGACCGAAAGAAGAAAGTTTAGGGTTTCATTGTTTGGTGCAAGGCTTGTTCGAAATAGAGGTCTAAGTTAAGGTATTGGGTTGTTTAGTTTGACATATAGATGAGACCGAAAGGAGATTCTATTCATAAATGCTTTGAGATCGAAAGATGATTAGTATAATTAAAGATGACCTAGCCTACCCATTAGTGATTGATCTTGAATTGAATTGCAATGGATCGTTAAGTGTTAATTAAATCTCAAGTTTTCCCAATTCCTATACATCCCTTGCTTGATATCGTCTTTGCCCTCATTAGAAGTGTAGTTATAACAATTGTCTTCTATTTGATGATCTTTTACCCTATATTTATATTCAAACTAGTATTTAGTTAGCCTTTATCTTTCAATTACCGGTATATTGTTCCTTGTGGGATTTGACTGTAACACCCCAAAAATTTCTAAGTTAAGATCCGAACTATTTTTCATTTACTTGTAGTGTCATATCGGGTGATTCTTAAATTTTCCATATGTGTAAAAGTAAATTCTTTAGTGTGGAAATGATTTTGGATATCAATTAAGGTCACTAGAAACTCCTAGCACAAAGTAGAGTTGAAAGTTTCCTTATCGATTAAGTTTTGATGTAAGATTCTACTTGGGTCAACTTCAAATGACCATATATCTTAGAATATAAAGAGTTACGTGGCCCATAACTATCAAATTAAAGGTATTTGAATCTTCTTTCCAACGCCACCAATTTCGCAACAATCTGAGGTTTGAGTAAAAAGTTATGATCATTTTAGTAACCTGATGCAGTGCAGTGACGAATTAGTCGACGGGAAAATATTAAAAAGGGTCCTTTTTATCTTTTTACCTCTAAGAAAACTCTAAACGAATTTCTCGACTAATTAAAAACCCAAAAAAATCAGATTTTCATCTCTTAATACATCATTCTCTTCTCTCTCAAGCCCCAAGACAAAACCCTAAGGTAAAATCAAAGTAGAAGACTCCATTCAAGATTCTTTCAATCTTTTTCAAGACTCTTCTTCAATGTAAGTCCTTCTCCAAGAATTTCATTCTTTTCAACTCAAATTCCTACATACAATTATGAATCACTAATGAAAATCATAATTCTTGGCCATAGAGATTTCAAGAAACTAATTCAAGAAATCTCAAGAAAGGTTTTCTTGATTTTTCTCTTTCAAGCTAGGGTTTCAAGGCTTCTAATCAAGTTCTTCTTCAAGATTCTTCAAGATTCTTCAAGAACATTGTTCTTTCAGGTACATAAGGCTATCATAGTGTTGTACTAGTTCGTCCTCACACCCTACATCTACTTTCAGATCAGTAAAAGAGTAATCTAGGATTCTTTTCCTAGATTTGAGTATTCTTGAGATAAGTTGATTTTGAGTTCTTGAGTTCATGTTTCTTTTAAAAATTCTATTCATAATTATTGAGTTCCTATATTGTTATTGAGATCCTTGAGTTGATTTGTTCATGTCTATATTTCAGTGTGAACCCTATTTTGAGTTATAATTTTGAAAAGCTTTTTTTTAAAGCCAACACTTGAGTTCTTAAACTGAGTTTTGAGAAAGTACAGATGAATTTTGAGAAAAGAGTTTCTAAAACATTATTAGTATGACAATCGAGTATGCCATCAATGCTTAAGCAGTATGGTATCTAGATATACCATAAATGCTTATGCAGTATGACTTCCCAAGTCATCAATGATCATATTATAATATGATTTTGAAATGTTTTTGAGAAAGAGTTTTCAAGTATGAGTATAAGGGGACTATGTATTCCTAGAGGCATCAATTTTTACATTGATAAAAGAGAAACTGAGATTTCTAAATGAGTTATGAGTTCAAAAGTTATTTCAAGAGTAGTTACCTCTTTTAAGAGGGTAGTTTGAGCAATTTTCTCAAACCAGAGGAATAATTATATTTTTTATAAACATATGAGCATCAATATATATTATTGGGATTAGTATTGAACACCGATATGGGGGAGAGTTGAGACAACTCACAGCCCCCATAAACCATGTATGCCAACATGGGTAAAGGGTCATACTTTTTAGATGATTCCTTATTGCTTTTAAGCATAGCTTAGTGGATCCACTTAGTTGAGGTGTTCTATAACTCGATAAGGTATATGACAGTTCTGGCAGCGTGGACGAGACGTTGTATCATCACGTAGCTCATAGTAATGGTTGTCGGTTAGAGAATCTCCCAATAGAATTAAAGTGTATTTTTATATATCACTTATTATGTTGAGTTAATAGATGAGAAAGTGTTTTGTAAAGCTTTAAATTATTCAAATCCTTTATTTCTTTACATTCAGCTTGAGTACATTGTTATCTATTGCAGTCCTTTTTTTCAGTTATTTGTTATTCAGCTATATTACATACTCGTACATTTAATTTACTGATGTCATTCGACCTGCATATTTTAATGATGTAGATACAAGTTCTTAAGATCCTCAACAAGAGTCTGTTGAGATCACTTCATCCGCTCGTCTGCTTATGAGTGAGACCTCCTTGCTTTCGGAGTACTCCAGTTTTATGAGTTGTTAGTAGTAGTTCTTTTGAGGAGTCTTGGGCCTTGTCTTGACACTCATCCTTGTATATAGTAGAGGCTTCATAGATAGACATTTTTGGAGAGTCTTTCAGTTTCAGATGTTTTATTTAAAACCTATGTTCACACTTAGTATATTTAGAGAGTTTTGAGATTTAAAGAAACTGTTGATCTATCATTTCTTTCAATTTGATGCTTATGTATGCTTGAGTTAGTCTTCTGCTTGTAGTCAGCCAGGATGAGGGTTAGCTTGGGGCCAGCAATGGTTCTCAAGTGCCGGCCACATCCAGGGTGTAGGCTTGGGTCGTGACATCGACCTTGACTCTTAGTTAGGTATTTTTATTGACGACGCCCGCTCACTCTTTTGAGTGGTTTTTAAGAGTGATTTGAGCGTTATCACTTCTAAGGTGAGCTACTTCTTTCAAACTGCTATGGATTCATTTTTTACTTCTAGCCCATTTTTCGAACTCAGATTTCTTATTTTTTCTTTCGGGTTGCATCCCCGTATTCTAGGCTAGTAGAGGTTTTGTCATACGACTTTCAAATTCTCGAAGGATTAGTTTCCACATAGGTTTTGGTGATTATTTTTAAAAAAAACTTGTTTTAGTTGTTAAATATGATGTCTTAGCCTATTATTTGCTTTCATATTTAGTAGAGAGTTGGTTCTCCCACTAGGAGGTGTAGTGTGGGGGCCTCTCATGGTGGGTTGGGTCATGAAAAAGTTGCTATTAGAGCCTTAGGTTCGTTGATCTCGTAGTACCAAAATAAGTCTACTAGAGTCTTACAGAATAGTATGAATACGTCTGTAGGTTTCCGCCAAAGGCTATAGAGATTTATGAGATTATCTCATCTTTTCTTTCTTCGTGCTATAACTTGATCCAAATTGGTATCGGCGATCCAAATTGGTATTTGACTTCCTTTATTCTTTGTTCTTAAATGGTTAACACCAGACGTATTGGAGTGAGGGTACCAGCTCCAGCCGTGGAACCAACAGTTCAAGGGCGGGGATGAGGTATGGGTAGAGAAAGGGGTCGGCGAAAAGGAAGAGTAACTCCCGCTACGGGTGGAGCTCAGGCAACAGCTGGGTTGAGACCTGCGATCCCTTCCCCACCCTAGGCTCATGTTGAGGAGGATGTGGAGGTAGAATATGAGGATGGTAATGAACCCAAGATAGCAACACAAGTTGGGGGTGCAAGCCTCCACCCTATGACTTCTGGGGTTTTTCAGTGGATGTTGGCATTCTTGAGTAGGATAGAAAGTACTAGAGCCACTCTAAATGTTTCAGCTACTTAGAACCCAATTGTTCATCCCATTGCTACCACTGTTCCTAAGATGTATGAAGCTTCGGGTACTAATGCTTTCTTCCATCTGATACTAAGTTATGTCATGATCGAGACTAAGCATGAGCTATTGACCAAGTATTTGAAGATGAAACCTTTGTCATATCATGGTACTAAGAATGAGGATGTTTTTTTACTTCATCTTGGATTGTTATGAGAGGTTGTATAAGTTGGCTATTGTGCAGCAACATGGAGTGAAGTTTGTTACTTTGAAGATGCTAAGGAGTATTAGAGGGCTCATGTGGGGTGTTGTTTGTCTATTTTGCCTCCGCTGTCTTGGTCCTAGTTTCATGCCCTATTCCTGGAGAAGTATGTACCTCTATCCTCATAGATCGAAAGAAGGATGAGTTTCTGGCACTTGAGTAGGGCAATATGTCTATTGCAGCCTATGAGGCTAAGTTCCATGATCGTTTGTCTCGCTATGCTACCCAACTTTTAGGCACGAAGAAGGAGAGGATCCATCTATATGTAAAAGGTTGAATACTGAGTTGCAAGTCCTATATGGTGCATATGACTTCTTCATGAAAGAGTTTCAATGAGTGGCTAACTATGTAATGAAGTTGGAGGGGGTTAGGCAGGCTAAGGTGCTAGTGAAGAAATCTAAGAGTATGGGTAAGATTAGTGGTTCTTATTCTAGAGGTCCTGATCAATAGATGTATTCAACCTTTTCTATTCAATCAGCCTTGCCGGCTTCGATATGTGGCCATACTGGGGTCATTATGGTATTTTGTTGATAGCGACCAAAAAGCTTTTTATTCTTATGCTAGCATGACATCTCTTGATCAATGGTGTTTTAATTATGGTAACTTAAGTCACTTTAAGAGAGAGTGTTCTTTTAGACTGACAGGTAATCTGGTACATCAATAGACTAGACCTATAGTCTCAATAAGTGGAGGTGGCAATGGCATGTGACACCCTCAGGATGGGAACGATAATAATCAGATAGGTCGTAGGGGAGGAGGTAACGATGACGCAGGAAGGGGAGCGACTCAACTAGTTGGAGGTGTCTCCCGGACTAAGGATAAAGCTCAATTTTATGCCTTCCCGGGCAGATCTGAGGCTAATACATCGGATGTAGTGATAACATGTACTATTCTCGTTTGTGACCAGATGACTTCTATTTTATTTGGTAAAAAATCCATGTATTCTTATGTATCTGTTATATTTGCCTTGAGTCTTGATTTGATTGGTGATACTCTTGATACTCATATTTATGTTTCCACCCTAGTTGGGGAGTCGGTAGTAGTAACGAAAATGTATCATTCTTGCTCTGTGGTGTTTTCTCATCTTTGTAATTGGGTAGATTTGAGTACATTGGATATACAGGATTTTGATGTGTTCTTTTATATGACTTGGTTGTTTCCTTATCATGTGGTGTTAAATTGTAATGCTAAGATAATAACTCTAAGGATTCCAGGTAGGAATAGACAATAACTCTAGGAAGGTGTGTACTAACCTAAGACAAAGATCATATCCTATATCCGGGATAAAAGTCTAGTGGGGATTGATTGCTTAGCCTACTTGGCACATCTTCACGAGGTTAGTGTGGAGTCCCCTTCTCTTGAATCAATCCTGATATTTTTAGAATTTTAGGAGGTATTTCCTATAGATATGTATGGTATGCCTCTAGATAGTGATATAGATATATGTATAGATTTGGAGCCGATACCCACTCAATCTCTTTCCCTCATTATCGTATGGATCTGACGGAGTTGAAAAAACTTAAGACTCAGCTTAAAAAACTTCAAGATAAGGGATTTGTTCATCCAAGTGCATCACATTAGGGTTCTCCAGTCTTGTTTTTGAAAAAAAAAGGATAGTAACATGATGATGTGTATAAACTACAAAAAGTTGAATAAGGTTACTATCCGAATTAAGTATATTTATAAATGATCTAGTTGACCTGTTGTAGGGTGGATCAGTGATTTCAAAGATTGACTTGTGGCTCAGGTATAATCAGTTGAAGATTAGGCTAAAGGATGTATCTAAGACGACATTCAGGACTCGATATGAACATTTTAAGTTTTTGATGATGTCGTTTGGGTTAACCAATGCGTCGGTGACTTTCATGAGTTTGATGAATGGTATATTCAAGCCAGTCGTGGATTCCTTTGTGATTGTGCTCATAGATAATATTTTTATCTACTCTAATAGTAAAAAGAAGCATGCAAATCACCTTCGCATCGCTCTTGGTATCCTTGAAAAATAGATGTGGCTAAGACAAGCCTTAGTTCACAAAATAAGTTTGAAAACTAAAAGTGTAAGAAATACATAAAAGACTCATATCACGTGGTCATGCCCTCGAACCTGAGGACTCACAAAAACTTCAAAGCAAGACGATCAATCCAAACTAGCGACGACTAGATAGAGGAATGTTAGAACCTATATTATGAAACAATATTGGCTCAAGAGATGTATGTGTTAGTACTCTGGATGTACTGAGTATGAGGAAAGATGCATGAGTGTATATATGATAACGCGATAAATATGAAAACATGATAATGCATGACCAAGTAAAACATATCAAATCGGATAAGTTTAGTTTAGAAATCATAATCAAGGTCAATCCAATATTCTAAAATCGTATCATAAGTAGAAGTCATGGCATATGTATAATACATAAGCTATTTAGAAATTCTTATTCTTTCGTGGGAGATATTGTTAACTGACCTAAGCCATGTGAGCTATAACATGGAGTTCAATGTACTGTCCCCATACCGAAAAGACAGTGTCTTACTTGCCAAGGTAAAGACCATGTTCTTAAGCTTAGGTGGATCCACTAGCCAATGTCCAACCGGGACAATCCTTTGGGAGCACGTAGTTCAAGGACCTAGGTAATCACCACTAGTCCAACTCGGTGCTAAGTAAACTCTCAACGAAGAACATATAGAAACCTATTAAGTTCATTATCTTAGTCTTTGAAATGGTAAGAATCTAGTAATACCCATTCAATCATAAACACTCATAATCATAAGAATAACTCCTTTAAAATATCATGATTTTATAACATAATCAATTCATAAGATCCACTTAATCGAAAGAATCTAAGTCATGATAATTTTTATAATGAGAATACTTTAATTTGAAGCAACCTACTTTCATAAAATCATATCAACACTTTATTCGAAAGTATCTACAATCTATTCAAATTCATAATGCACGCATAATCTCAAAGCTTAGTTCATAGTCAAAATATTCATATAGTATGCGTTCAAATAGAAATCATTGAAATCATATAATTATGATCAAATTATGCATAATAAAATCAATCATGATAGAAAAGCCTTAATTCAATTGAACCAATATAAAATCATGAAACCCTAGAATTTGGGTGAGAATCATAGAAGAGAAATTTAGGTTTCTTTGAGACTCGGTGGATGGAAAAGGATCCATTGATAAATTACCCACATACCTTGATGAACCCTAGCTTTGGAATTGGAAGAGGAGACTTGAAGCTTAAAGAAACCCTGGATCACCTTGAGAGAATCCCTTGGAGAAGAAGACCTTGAGAGCTTTTGTGGTTTTGAGAGAATGAGAGAATTTTGACGTGTAAATCAGTTATAGGGCTTAGGAATAGTCCAGAAACAACGTACTTTAGGAATTAAAAAGGTAGGAAAAGACCCAAATAACCTTGAATTAAAACTGTCGAAATGACTCTAGGGTACCATGTATGGTCCGTACAAGCTTCTACGGACCATATTGGTCATCCGTAGATCGCTTTACTAGAGACCCAATTTCAAGACAAAAAAACCATGAACCACTCTCTACGATCCCTAAATCAATCCACGACCCGTAACCCCTCTCATATATCTCAGGTCTGGAATTTCCCACAAGTCCCAGTCACCAACCACGAACCAATCTCTACGGACGATATAAACTTGTATGGTCCTTAAACTTGACCACACAACTCAAGGTATCAAAAATCACCAAGTCTGGAACTCCATTCATGACAGACAACCACAAACTTAAGTCCCTTGTACGGGCCCTCTTGTTGGCTTGTACAAATCCTTTATAGACTTTGAAAATTTCCAACTTTCTAGGACTCAAGCCACGCCTGTCATCTACGGACCGTAGGACTTTGTACGGTCCATACTTGGCCTCGTACAAACCTGCACCAACAAAGTTTTTTGCACTTTTCTTTTCCAACTCAACTTTCTAAATTTAGAGGTGTTATAATCATGATGTGACTATTTAGTACCATCCGAGTAAGGCCAATGTGATGGAAAATGCATTGAGTCGGAAAGCGGTCAACATGGGTAATTTGGCTTATTTAGGGGTGTCTAAACAGCCTTTAGCTAGAGATATTCATACTCTAGCATATGATTTCATACAATTGGAAATTTCAAAAAAGGGTGAAGTATTGGCCAGTACCGAAATTACACATTCCTAGAGGAAATCAAAACCAATCAATTTCAGAATGAGCAACTGAACATGCTCCAGAACAAGGTGGTGTTTGGTGAGACCTCGAACGCCATACATGACAGTGGTGAGTTTCACTGTTTTAGAGGATGGGTTTGTGTTCCTCGGGTTGACAACTTGATTTAGAATGTGTTGGAAAAGGTCATGGCGCACGATACTCAATTCATCCGGGAGTAACCAAAATGTAACGAGATTAAGGAAACTTTATTGGTGGCTTGGGATAAATAGGGGCATAGATCAATGTGTGTCCAAATGTCAAAATTGTCAGTTGGTGAAATATGAGCACCATAGGCCTGCATGACTACTTAAGAGTATGCCCATTCCAGAGTAGAAATGGGAAAGTATGATTCCATATGGGTCATTGTAGACAAGTTGACTAAATCAGCATATTTTATTCCAGTCAAAGTGGATTACAATTCTTAGCAGTTGGCCAAGATTTATATCAAGGAGACAGTAAGATTACACGGAGTGCCCTTTCCATCATTTAAGACTGGGGTACCCAGTTCCCTTTTAAATTTGGGGAAAATTGCATGAAGTGTTGGGCATCCACCTCACATTTAAAATGGTTTTTCATCCTCAAACAGTGGTCAGTCATAGGGGACGATACAAGTACTGGAAGACATGTTGAAAGCCTGTGTGATTGACTTTAGGGGCCATTGAGATCAATGTTGAAAGCCTGTGTGATTGACTTTAGGGGCCATTGAGATCAATTCTTACCCTTGTGTGAATTTTCTTACAACAACAATTATCATGCCAATATTGACATGGCACTACTCGAAGCACTTTTGGGAGGGTATGTATATTTCTCATATGGTGGTTTGAGTTGGGGGATGTAAATCCTTTGGGCGTTGACTTGGTGAGGGAAGATCGGGAAAAGGTGAGAGGTCAAAACCAAAATTGGTAATTTGATTACTAGGCCTGAATCCATGGTAGTGACTTTAGGGGAGGGTTTGGTTTGACCTAATGGTGGAAAACCCTATTTTGGGGGGAAATATCATGGAATTGACCTAGGGTTTAGGATTAGGATATAATCCAGGCGTATTTAGGCTAATCGGGTTTGATTATCTATTATATTGATTGCTTATAGCCAAGAACAAGCTAGGGTTGATAGCAAGGGGAAGGATCAGGTTCAGTAGAGAATTCCGAGCTTGATTCGAAGTAGGTAGTGGTTGGATTTGTTTCCATTTACATTATACATGTATGTTAACTGTTTCACTAGTATCACTTTCTAAAATACATGGTTAGGGAGATAAAAAGGATGAAATTGAAATGATTTTTTGTAGTCACTCTTATGCAATGAACTGTCTTATTTACTTGTGTTTATAAGTGTAATTATATTCATTATGATTGTGATTGTGTGTAACTTTCAGTCAGCTCGGATACTACGTGTGGTACATAATTTTGACTGACTTAGGTACCACGCCTAGTACATATTATCGATTGGCTCGGATACCACACCTTGTATGGGATATCTATCAGTTGGATCACGTACCACGTCTGGTACAAATTCTATATCAGTTGGTTCGGGTACCATACGTGGTACGTGTGATTGTTTGTTTGTTAGTTTCATGAGTGAACCTGGTTGGCTTTATTGCAATGTTCTTGAGCATATTTATTGTGATTGTTAAGTAAGGATGAGGACTGGGAATCTTTTTTATATTTTTAATTGTGGTTATAAATGCATGTTATCTGGTTTTACTAAGTTGTGGTTATTTGTTCATATTTCGTATAATTAAAGTTGGCAGATGACTCTATCAGTACACTATTTACCTTGTGTATTGATATTGCACTTGCTCTTCTTTTGTTAAATACATGGAATTTTGAGCGGATGCTACGCGATCCTTTTTATGATTCCAGTGCTTGATGAATTCAAGGGCGGGCTGCTTCTTTCGGGCGACTATGGGTTCATCTTTTACCTCTAGTCCATTTTCTGGACTCGGACTTCTTATTTTATCTATGAGGCTGCATCTCCATATTCCAGGCTAGTAGATGTTTTGGTACATGATTTTCAAGTTCCATGAGGATTCAGTTTCACATAGGTTTTGGTGATGATTTTGTTTAAAAACTTATTTTACTTAAATAATGTCTTAGGTTATTATTTTCTTGTGCATTTAGTAGAGAGTTGGTTCTCCCGGTGGGTCTAGTGTGGGTCCCTATCACATCGTGTTGGATCATAACTGTATCTCTCTCAAGAGAATTATATTAGAAAAGTTTTATACGATTTAATATGCAAAATAGTAGCCATATGGATACTCCTGTCAATAAAGGTTAATCCTTGGGCAATCAGATGTGTTCTAAGACTTCTGAAGAGTTAGAAAGAATGAGTTGAGTTCCTTATTAAAGTGCAGTAAAAAATATGTTGTCTGCTATGGTGTGTACTAGACATGAAATCTATCAAGCAATTGTCTTAGTAAGTAGATATCAAATCAATCCAGATTTAGCACGTAGACAAGCAGTAAAGAGAATCATGAGATATTTTAAGAAACTGTTGATTATTCACTTTGTTACTAAGGAAACAAATATTTGTGATTAGTTGGATACAATGATGCTGATTATGGAGGAGATCTAGATGAGAGGAAGTCTACCTCAGAATATATTTTCTTACTAAGTGATGGCACCATATCACGTAGTAAAAAATAATCGTGATCCAAGATGAAATTAGAATATGTGGCTCTCGTATCAGCAGCACAACTAGCACAGCTGGACTGGTTAGTGATGGAAGCAAATCCCACAAACTGAGAACAAAAGAATGTACTTACCCCCTTCCCCAGCCATTATCGCTCATCCACCGCTTTTTATGTTGAAATCATTTCTTTGTCTTTTCAGGCTGTCTTTTGCATGGTATTCCTTACACCCCGAAAGTTGTTTGGTTGAAAAAGTTGTGAATGGGGATGGAAACAGGGCGGGGTGGGGCGGGGTTGGGCAGATGCGGGGAAATTTTAGCCTTTGCGGAGCGGATGAGCTTTCATGCACGGTGAGATGGGTGTGGTGCAGGTGCTAATAAATATTTTAAAATTTTAAGTGAGGCGAGATGGTTGCGGGTTGAAATAAATTGCTAAAATTTCATTGTTGATTTTGTTGCAGTCCCTCGTACCTGGGCTCTAGCAAGAGACCCATTTGGACTCAAAATCTTCTAACACCTTTTGAATTTATATTTTCAACCAAATTAGATTTTTTATTAATCAACATTCAACAATAATATTAAAATATATTTTCCTTACCTGATTTTGAATTATGTACATTTGATATTTTAATGTACTGTTTAAATTTCGTCAGATGACGATTGACATAAATAAATGTGGATCAATCATAAGTTTATCTAAAAATATCATCAAGAAAATATTAATTAAGGTAACATGACACTGATTATTTTTTAAGACTACAATTCATTTATTAACTCAAATGACCTTTAAAATTCATATGTTTTGATTAATTATTTTTCACAAACAATATTTTTAACAGTTAAATCTGTAAATTCATTCCTCTAGATTAAAGTATCACAGAAAATAAAAGTAACATCATGTATAAATAACAAAGTAGAAAAAAATCAAATAAATATTTATACGAGACGGAGCGAATTTATATGGAGTTATGTGAGGCGAGGCGGGTTGAAATTGAATAAAAATGTCATGTGGGGCGAGGAAAATTTGAATTTTTGCGGGTTAAGACAAATTCATCTTATCCTGCCTCATTGTCATCTCTAACACTAAAGCTAATTTATCTTTTACCAAGAATCCCAAGTTTCTTTGCAAAATCAAACATATAGATAGCAAGTATAACTATGTGAGAGACATGCAGACAAATAAAATGGAATCTTACTATTTATAAAAAACAATTCATTTCTACTCACCCCAGCGATCTTCACTTTATCCAATGATTGGACACAAGGTAGTGAAAGTAAAGTATGTGTCTACCAGAAGATTCATTGACTAATCATTTGACTGGAGATGTATTTATGATACACACGAGGTCTCAAGACTTGAGTAGAATTTGAGTTAATGCATTTTTTTTTTCCTCATGTTCACAAAATTGATGTTCTTTAATTATCAATTAAGTTTATTTGTATAAATACATATTTTAGTTGTTGAATTTTATGAGCATTCTGTTAGGACCGAAATAAGCAGGTGTAATGCAGAAGCTAGCAAAACAAACCTCGAAAGACAACGAGTAAGAAGACAAATGAGAAACACACCAAAAGAGACAGATTTAACGTGGTTCGGTCAATCGACCTACGTCCACAAAGGAGATGAGCAATCCACTATAAATATGAGAGTACAAAATATAGAGAGAAACAACCTCAACCAATTCACTCGGAATACAAGGGGGTACACAAAATTCTCCTCCAAAACCGCAACTCTCAAAACCCTAGGACTACATTGTGAATGCTAATTAAGTTAGAAGGAACAACCCTATATATATAGAGTCCTAAAACCTTTCCTACAAGAAAAGGACTAGTAAAATATTAAAATCTTTTCCTAAAAGGAAACCTTATTTATGGTAAGAAATCAGGGCAAATAAAACCCAACAAATCTCCCCCTTGGCCTGAATTTCTGACAAAATAAATTTGTCCACCTTCTTCACATAATTTTCAACAGATTGCATCTCTTCTCCATAATCTCCTCCATGGCCTCATAAAGACTCTCTGGTTCTCCCCCATCAGTCAAGAGTACATACTCATTGGAAGAATAACGAGATGAAGGTATTTTCTCTCTAGTAGATCTTCTGAGAGAACTCTCTAGAGCATCAATAATAGTTGGTTGCTGACCAACCACATCGTTTTGCACTGGAGCATCAACGGCATACTGGTCATTCTGAATATGATCACCATCTTCAATATCAACTTGATTTTCATCATTTTGAAAATTTTCACCTGGTGGAATAGTCAAAGGTACTGGATCAACATCAACTAGGCTGTCACTACTCTGAAAATCAACTTTCTCAATTTTGTCAAGATCTTCAATTGTTTGGTCTTCAAAGAACACAGCATCACGGCTTCTAACAAGTTTCTTCTCAACTGGATCAAAGAAACGGTAGGCAAATTCATCATGACCATAACCAACAAAGATACATTGCCTAGTTTTAACATCCAACTTTGATCCCTCATCCTTAGGAACATGCACAAAGGCTTTACACCCAAAAACTTTAAGATGATCATAAGAAACATTCTTACCAGACCAAACTATGTCAAGGACAACACCATTCAAAGCAATAGTAGGTGATAAATTGATAACATAGGCAACATTATTAAGTGCTTCTGCCCAAAAGGAATCTGGCAACTTAGCATCTGAAAGCATATATCTAACTCTCTCAACAAGAGTTCTATTCATCCTCTCCGCCAAACCATTTAGTTGAGGAGTCTTTGGAGGAGTTTTCTGATGCCGAATACCCTGCTCTCTGCAATATCTATCAAAATGGACAATATACTCACCACCATTATCAGAACGAATGCATTTCAATTTCTTCCATGTCTGTCTCTCAACCAAGGCCTGAAAACTCTTGAACACATCAAGTACCTGATCCTTGGACTTCAAAGAGAATACCCAGAGTTTGCGAGAATAATCATCAATAAAAATCACAAAATAAAGTGCACCACCATGAGACCTTACCTTAAAAGGACCACACAAATTAGAATGTACCAACTCCAGAAAATCAAGCTTTCTTGAAGGCGGATG
Source organism: Solanum etuberosum (assembly GCA_029582245.1). NCBI lineage: Eukaryota > Viridiplantae > Streptophyta > Magnoliopsida > Solanales > Solanaceae > Solanum > Solanum etuberosum. Next base: position 40,494 of record JAJONR010004348.1, read on the forward strand.
ACTCTGAAAAGAAACTCTCCTCTGTTTACCTACTAAGCAATGAACACATTTGTTCAACTTTGCTTGTTTCACTCCAGAAAGCAAATTCTTCTTAGCCAAATTGTCCATCCCCTTCTCACTCATATGACTCAGTCTTCTATGCCATAACAATGATGAAATATCATTCTCCACCAAATTTACTGAGCCTCTTAAAATGGAGCCCTGAAAAACGTACAAGTTAGACAACTTGTCACCACGGGCTACAACCATCGAACCTCTAGTAAGCTTCCACTGGCCAGCACCAAGGGTATTAACATAACCCTCGTCATCAAGGTATCCCACGGAAATCAAATTCAAGCGAACATCTGGAGCATGTTTGACATTATTGAGAACTAGTTTGCAACCATTATTACTCTCCAAACAAAAAGTCTCAATACCAAAAACTGCAACCTCATGATTATTACCCATTTTCAACATCCTAAAATTACTTGGAGTATAAGAAGAAAATAATTCCTTCCTGGGTGTGACATGAGAAGTAGCACCAGAATCCACAAACCAGCTAGACTCATCGCGAACAAGATTGATGGCATTTTCATCACAAGAAACAAGAAGATCATCATTAGCAACAACAGCAACACGATTTTCATTGTCACCTTCTTTCTTTTGTTGTCTCATATCTCTCTTGTACTTAAAACAATATTTCTTGATATGCCCATTCTTGTGGCAATAGTCACATGTAACATTCTTATATTTAGATTTTGACTTACCTCTACTTTTATCTCTGTCATTCTGACCTCTGAACTTGTTTCTCCCCTATCTTCAGTAACCAAAACATCGGAGTGTGAAGTAGAAGAAGATGAGCCTTGAGATCTTCTTCTCA
>JAJONR010004349.1:0-53828 GCA_029582245.1 Solanum etuberosum
TGAAGCATATGCGATAACCTTACCATGTTGCATTAGAACACATCCCAACCCAACACCAGAAGCATCACAGTACACCGCATAGCCTTCTAAACCCTGTGGCAATGCTAGAACTGGTGCTGATGTCAACCTGTCCTTCAGCTCCTGGAAACTATGCTCGCAAGCCTCAGTCCACTGGAACTTAGCTGATTTTTGAGTCAGCTTCGTTAAGGGTGCTGAAAGTGAAGAAACCTCCTCTACAAACCTTCTGTAGTACCCAGCTAACCCTAAGAAACTATGAACCTCAGTCAGAGTCATGGGTCTGGGCCAAGTCTTTATTGCCTTAATCTTTTGTGTATCAACCATAATGCCTACATCTGATACAATATGGCCTAAGAAAGCTACAGAGTCCAACCAGAACTCATACTTAGAAAATTATGCATAAAGTTCTCGGTCTCGAAGAACCTGAAGGACTGCTCGCAGATGATTTGCATGTTCAGCTTTTGAACGTGAATACACCAAAATATTTCCAATAAATACAATTACCAAAAAGTCTAGATACGGCCTGAATATACTATTCATTAGGTCCATGAACACTGCTGGGGCATTAGTTAATCCAAAAGACATTACCAAGAACTCAAAGTGTCCATATCTGGTTCTAAAAGTCGTCTTTGGAACGTCTTTCTCCCGAACTCGTATCTGGTGGTACCCTGATCTTAAATCAATCTTTGAGAAGCACTCAGCACCTTGTAACTGATCAAACAAGTCATCGATCCTTGGAAGGGGATACTTATTCTTTATAGTCACCTTATTCAGCTGTCGGTAATCAATACACATTATTAGTGAGCCATCTTTCTTCCTCACGAATAACATTGGCGCACCTCATGGTGAAGCACTAGGCCTAGTAGAGCCTTTATCCAGCAAGTCTTTCAGCTGATCCTTCAAATCCTTTACCTCAGCAGGAGCCATTCTATAAGGAGGGATAGATATGGGTTATGTACCTGGTAGCATATCTATAACAAAATCAATTTCCCATTCTGGAGGGATACCAGGGAGCTCGTCTGGAAATACATCTAGAAACTCATTAACTACCGGAATAGACTGAAGTGTCGGTGGTTCTGCATCTATATCATGAACGCGAACAAGATGATAAATTCAACCCTTAGTAATCATCATCCTCGCCTTAAGATAGGAAATAAACCTACCTTTCGGCGTTGTTGTATCACCTTTCCATTCCCGAACTGCCTCTCCTTGAAAGTGGAATCTAATTATCTTTGTCCGGCACTCAACATTAGCATAACAAGACGCTAACCAGTCCACACCCATAATGACGTTGAAATCGACAATCTCTAACTCTATGAGGTCTACAAAGGTCTGACGGTCGATAATTTCTACCGTGCAACCTCGATAGACTTTCCTGGCAATAATAGACTCACAAACTGGTGTAGACATAATAAAGGGTCGATCTAATGACTCTGCTACTATACATAACTTTCCCACAATAAATGGAGTAACATAAGACAGAGTAGATCCAGGATCTATCAAAGCATAAATACAAATCGAGCAAACAATCAATGCACCTGTCACAACATCTGGTGATGACTCTGAGTCCTGGCGGCCGGCTAGTGAATATGTACGGTTCTGGCCACTACCAGAACTAGATGCTCCCTCTCTACCTCCACCTCTACCTCTACCTGCTGAAGTATGGGGTCCATGCCCTGTAGACTATGCTGATGAGGAAGAACCTACCACCCTGACCTATGGTCGGGCAGTTCCTCCACCCATGCCCCTCCTGTCCACAAGAATAATAACATGTGGAAACCTACCTGCACCTCCTAAAATACATCCTACCGCAAGTAGCACAACACGACCGGGCTGTCCTAGCCTGGCCTGAACCCCTCTGCTGCTGAGAGCCTGATGCTCGTGAACCCTCACCCGGGCTTGACTGTCCCTGATGATCAAATGTACTACCCTGGAACTGCTGTGACGGAGGTCTAGGTGGCCTACTAGAATATCAGGGTCTGGGACCACCTTGAAAATCTCCTTGTGAACCAGCGGGCCTAGCCCTCTTCTGTCTCTCTCTCGAGACCCTCTCACTCATATACTGTAGATGTCGGCGATCCTCTATGCCTTGTGCAAAGGCCTGATTCGTGAGATATCCGTATTATTATTTAGTGCAGCGGTGGAACAAGCGTCCATATAGTCCGAGTCAAGCCCTCCCATAAATCTACACACCTTGTCATGCATCGTATCAACAAATGCTGGTGCATATCTAGCCAATGAATCAAATATTAGCCCGTACTCTCGGACACTCATGCTGCCTAGTCGGAGGTTCAGAAATTGGTCCACCCGGCCATCCCTAATCTCTCGAGGAAAATAGTGATCTATGAAAGCTTCTGTAAAGCTATCCCAAGTGGATAGAGATGCATCTTTTCCCCTATATCTCTCCAAACTTTCGTACCATAATACTGCAACATCGCGTAATCGAAATGTTGCTAACTCAACTGACTCAGTCGCTGAGGCATGCATGACTCTGAAGATCCTATGAAGCTGATCAACAAAGTGCTGAAGGTCCTCTCTGCGATCTGTCCCTGTAAACTGTGGAGGATTCAAGGCAAGAAATTCACGAACTCTCGAACTTCCGGGCCCTTCAGAAGGTCCGGCAACATCTGGTGCAACTTGTTTGCACTGTGCAGCTACTAACTGTGCTAACATACATACTGCACTCTTGAAATCCCGATCAGATGGAATAGGAGGAACTAGAGGTGGTACTGCTGGTGGAGCAGGAAGTTCTGTAGCCCTTGGAGGCTCCTATGGCGGTGGAGAAGCTACAAGGGGCTGAGAAGATGTCTCCCCCTGGGTCTCACAATGGGCTACCTCCACCTATGGTACCTTGCCGGTACCCTCGCCTGCAGCTGTATTTAGCCCCTGGCTAGCTGTGGTCTTTCTGGTGTTAGCAATCTCCATCTGCATACAAATATCAATTATAAGCCAGAAACCTCAACCCTTAAGACATCACTCTATAGCACGAGGTGAGCAAAAGGATAGTCATTCTAACATGCCCGGTAGCTTCTTGCTTATCGAATGTGGTGCACAACACATTTATAAACAAGACTCTACTAGACACGGCTTGCAGAGTCCCTAGGATACGACGTTGCTCTAATACCAAGTTTGTCACGCCCCAAACTCAAGGGGCGCAACTGGCTCTTAATGCCAAAACTCAAGCCCGAGCTGACCCTGCTGAACCATTTGCTACTAGCGCATGGCAGCCACACGCAATCAAGAAAACAAACAAGTATATCTCAGCTTAAATTTAAGCCCTCGGCCGACAAGGCACCTGTCAACATATCTATAAAAGAAACAGCTACTCCCAAGAGTTCATATAAAGAAATAGCCAACTAGCACAGAAGTCTTGATTGGGCCGTCGAGGCCACCATGATCTCTATACAAAAACTGAAAATAGATATATATCAAGACAATACATCAAACATCTAACAAGCTTCTGCAAACCAACAAACTAGGCCAGCATGGCCATAACATAGCTATACACCCCACACACTAGTCTGCAAGCCTCTAAGAGTAGTACAGTTTGGTGGGACAGGGCCCCAGCCTACCCATAAAAATATATACAAAAAAAGCTAGCAAACCTCCCAACTCAGGCAGCTCCGGAGGAAAGGAGCTAGCCAATCGGATAGAAGTCAATTCTGCTACTGAGAAGGTCTACTGGGTCGTCTGTCAAGACCTGCAGGCATGAATGTAGCACCCCCAGGCAATGGGGCATCAGTACGAAATAATATACCGAGTATGAAAGGCAATACACTATGAGCAAGTATCCTAACATACTGGGAGTAATCCGATAAATAAATCAAGGATAAGATAAGTGTACTGACCTACTCCTAAATCTAAACATATCAAAAATAATAAAACAACAACCTAACCAAGCCTCCATAAGCTCGATAGGTACAAACAGCACACAAGACCACCTACACAGGCCCACATAAGCCCAGAAGGTGACAATCAGTCTATATACCCCTATCGATAGTCCCCTAGCCTCGTAGGCTGTCACATATCCCTCTTAGGCAATAATATAGTCCCGTAGGCAGCACATAGCTCTCTAAGGCATCAATATAGCTTATAGACAACACATAGCCCTCTTAGGCAATAACATGGCCCTGTAGGCAGCAAATAGCCTTATTAGGCGTCATTATAGCCCTGTAGGCAAAACATATCCCTTCTAGGCATAGATCACATTTCTATAGCTAACCACAATATCCCCAAGGGCAACAATAACAATCCAATAGGCTAAAAGCGAGCAATTTAGCTTTAAGCAACATATACGAATAGTCTCTAAGTCGTGCCAACATAGGGACGCTACTAACTGAATAATAATCCCGACAAGGGAGGATTATATCCACTCGAGAAGCCAACAATCAACGATAATGGCTACAAGTATGACAACGATAACAACCCAATTACATTGCTCCTAAGCTTTAAGGAAACATGTCGTAATAAGGTAATAGCCTTAACATACCTTTTTCGCTGAATTCATGTGGCCTAACGACTTTTACTCACAGCCCCCCTCGCTACTACAACAAGGCAGGACCATAATCAACACACGACATTAGAAGATACCACGATAATTCGATAAAAGATATGTATTTCTGTCGCAAATTGCTATTTGTGGCTTATCAAAACTAGAGTCGATGAAATAAGGGTCTTACCTTGATCTTAAGTTTGTAATACACCTCAAAATCTTAAAGTATGTCCAAACCCTTGTTGTCCCAACACCAAGTATGATATGCTACGAAATTGATAAAATAAATTATACCATGATGATGAGCTCAACGCATAGAAAAACTTTCGTCAAGGACTTAAGTCGAGAAAATCTATAATTTGGTTGATCCTAGAAGTGGGTTTTCTATGTTTTTTGGTTACTCACTGAAAAAAATGAAGAAAAGTTGAAGAAGAAGATATATAAAGATTTCCACCGACCTAGGGGACCCACCTCACATTTCTGCTTGCGCAGTCTCTCAAAAATGTGAATATCTCTCTATTCTGATTTCGTATGAATGAACGGTTTGATGCGTTGGAAACTAGACTTGTAGACCTTCGATTTGATGGGTCGTGGACGCCATAAATCTTTATAGATTGGGAGAAAACCTCTGAGACATTTGACCCAAATTTCAGAGATATCTTTAAAAAGGAACTTACGATAACTTTCGCCAACTTTTATTTTGCGACTTACCTGACTTCAAAACTTGAGATATAACCCCTTGAACACTTAAAATATAACATACCACATCATTCTTAATTTATTACTCACCCTCTTTGTCTTTCCATGAAAGTACGAGTTAATTTAGACGTTTCAAAAAGTCGTGGTGTTACACCATGCCTCCGGGGTACTCAGACTTCCCCCGATTTGGCCATAATTGGCCATTTGACGACTTATGCCCTTAAGAATGAAGTCAAACGCTCCATAATTAGGCAAAGTACGTCATTTAGCACAATTGGGAGTTACTTAGACTTCACTCAACTAGACCCAACATAAAATAACCGCAACCCAATAATTTAAGATCAATTTCAACACATAAAACTCGATAATTCATCTTTTAAAGCATTTAGGCACAACTTTGAAACACAAAACAGGCAATCCAACACATAAAACATGATTTAAACAATTATCCAACACACATTAAAACAAATTTACAATTATCATCTGAGTTCAACCACTAATCATAGGTGCGAGATTTGGAAAACCAACCTGAGTGCCGAATAGAGAATTTGAAAAGCTAGGCGGCAAAGAAATCCAATTTTGAGCACGAGATCACACACACAAAGTGAATATAATATCAAAGTATAGAAAATCTAAAGTGCGAGTGAGAGTGTACGGGGTTAGAAATGAGAGAATATGAAAGATTTTGAAATTTTAAACCGTTTGGCCTTTTAAAACCTTTCCGTTTGCGGCCCTTTCGGCTGTGTAAGTCATCCACGCCGAACCACTCGGTGATGCACCGAGCGGTAAATTACCTCGTTGAGTTTTACAGGACTCCCAGTTATCTTGGGGGTCCCAACGGTGGAAAAAATTAGGCTCGCCGACCTGTTTGGTGAGTCACCAATTAATTAATTGGCCCACCGAGTTTTACAGACCTCTACCTCTTATTTTGTGGTTCCAACGGCGGTCCAAGTTGGGGTCGCCAACCTCTTCGGTGAGTCGCCGACTGGACTCTTTGGCTCGCCAAACTGCACATTCTCAAACACACTCCAGTTTTCAACCTGCACAATCAACATCCATTATTCAAAATCAAACTTAAAGCATTAAAAACTTGGGTTTCCTCCCAAGAAGTGCCTTAGTTAACATCGTGGCACGATGAGGAAACCAAATCAAGCTTCATTTTTGGGATTTGCCATTGTATCACTAGGAAACCCACCTTGTTGTCTTGGATTCAAATGCGAAGAAATTTGACCCATTTGGATGTCCAGCTGCTTAATAGAGATAGAGTGAGAGGTCACCGTCTGGTTGAGAGTCGAAACATCCTCTTTCATCTCTTTCAACACTTTGTCATACCCTTCAACTTTGGTGAGAATGCGTGAGAGCATATCTTCAGTCCGGCCACCCTCAGAATCTTTTGGCTTGTGACACTCATGGGGAGGAACATACCTATCCTTATCCCCCTCTCTATCCTTCCAAGTGGCGTTACGATCACGCCTCTAGCCATCATCTCTATTCCATCCTTGGTTTCCACCAGGCATTGGGTAGTTAGCACAATAATTTCCTCCTTGGTCTGCTAGGAAGTTCACTTCCTCATTGTACAGCGCTTCAAACCTTGCATCATCGGGGTTCACTCCACCAACACCCACAGCATTAACACTCTTTGAACCAGCACCCATGACGTTCTTAGCCAAGATATCCAGCTATGTCATCATTTTAGCCATGTTCTGGTCTCCCTCTTGATCTTTTTCGATCTGTTCTTTTGTCAATTTATAAGTGAGATGAGACATTTGGTCTTCTCGAGTGTACCATACCCTGTTGATCTTGGTCATCCAATCAAGGAGTTGGCAAGCTATTGTGTAGGGTTGTTGCATTATACCACCAGGAGAAAGTTGGTCAGCCACCCCTTTGTTTACCAAATCAAGTCTTCTATAGAAATATTGCAGCAGCACATTATCTGGAAGTGCATGAGTTGGGCACTGGAGCACCAGCTTCTTAAATCTCTGCCATGTCTCATGGATTGGCTCGCCTTCCAAGCGTTTGAAAACTTGAATACCATCCCTCAGAATCATCATCTTCGATGGGGATAAGAATCTCACTAGAAATGCTGTGGTCGGCTCATCCCAAGAGGTGATAGAGTCCCTTGGTAAGTCAGCAAACCATTTAGTCGCTTCACCTATAGAAGAGAACGGGAACAACCTAAGACGGACCGATTCTTGCGATATGTTCTTAAATAAGAACGACCCACAAACATCCATGAAGTTCCTTATAAGCTCATTGGGATCCTCATGAACCAGCCCCCCAAATAGTCCTTTCAATTGGAGGAGCTGAAGCATTGTGCTTGTTATGTGAAAAACAGTGTTTCCTTCAACTGGAGGTAAATGAATGGAACCAACACCACCCACTTGGTTTGGGTCATTGACGTCATTGAGGTTCCCAATGTCGTCTAGGTGGCCCACTTGGCTACCATTATTTCCGTTGACACTCATCTCCTCATCTGTTCAACACAAAACCAAAAACCAAAATAAGTTGATTCAACTACAGCCAAAAAATCATAATTCAACTTAAATAAAAGAATTTTAAACAATACCACTCCCCTGCAGCGGTGCCATTTTGATTAACGTTTCAAGCACACCTCATCCAATTCTAGGTGTAAATGATCGTTAAGCAGTATAAAACCCAACAAATGAGTTGGGGTTGAATCCCACAGGGAGCGGTACGTGTTCAAATTCAATCAAGAAGTACGAATGTGGTCTAATCAGCCATAGGAATAGAAATTATCGAAAAAGACATAAAATAAATAAAAGGGGTAACATGAATGTCAAATGGGGGTTTTGGTTTGCAATTATCAACTACAAAGCGGTCTAATAGTAAAGAGATAACAATAAGGAGGGGAATTCTCGTGATGTGATCGATTATAGGCAAATTCAATATATGGGTAATTGAAACTACTAGAAATTAGCTAAATATCAGTGGATAGGCTAGACTATAATTGAAATAGTTTTCTCTCGAACAACTATTCCGCTTCAAGTGATTTCTCTCGAACATCAACAAGCATAGCAATTAAGAACAGCCCATAACCTTAATGCATCTTCTCTCTAGAGCAAGATGGGTAGGAGTGGGTTTAGGATTCACTCTCTCGAGCTGAACCCAAATCAACCCAATACATACAAATCATTAATCAATAATCTTAGTTCTAAAACCTCTCGCTCGACCAAGCTGAGAACACTAAAATAGAACTGCATTTGTAACTACAATTCATAAATTAAACCATAATTAATGATTATACCCACTTTAATATAGCATTTAAACTAGTAATTAACAATACTCATACACTAATTCAACTGATAATTACATGATCACACCCCAAGAATTGGGGTTTTAGCCGAACATCATAAAAAGATAAAAAATTTTGCCAAATCGTTTAGCCATCAACTGGGTATGATGAATTTAGGCTTTACAATACTCCAATTCGAAGAAAATTTGAAACACACTTACAAAATCTCCAAATTGAGTCTCAAAACCTTCAAGTCTACTAAGAAACTTAAGAGAAAACTATTCTAGACTAAATTGGATTCTCCAAGTCTCTAAAATTCTATTTTATTCAATCCTAAATTAATTGTTTAAAACTAATTTATAGTCGCCAAAAATAAGCCACGAAGGGCCATTTGGCGGAGTAAGTCGGTCTCGCCGAACCAATCGGCGAGCCGCCCATTAATCTCTTTCATCACCTTTTTGTCTTGTCACTCAGCATCCTAAAGTCCTGTAACTTTAGGCGATCTCTCTTTGCCTCGCGGAACTTATTGGCGACTCACCGACTGCTCCTTTTTGTCGCCGACTTGGTTTCTTCCTTCAGGGCTTGGCACACTGGAAATTTATGCGGTGAGATCAGCCACTCGACGACACGCCGAGTACTCTTGGCAATCTTCAGGCTCGCCCTTCATCATTTCTTCAGCTTGTTTTGTTCCTTTTTGCCTGTTAGTGTCCTTGCTTTGATCTTCAATCCATATACCTGAAAATCAAGGCATTAACATCAGTTCATAGCATAAATTAGGCATTTGAGGACACTAAATCTACCAAAACACAGCCCTAAATGAGTCCAAATCTAGGACTCATCAACGCTAAATGGAAACCTTTATGCCAACAGCTCGCTCGGTGCTAAATAAAATCTTGCGGAATAGTCATTAATCAAACACATATTTTCATCCATGGAAAGGCACAATTAAGCACCCAATCCACACTAAAGTTTCTTTAGAATAGCTCCTAAAACCTGATTCAACTTAGGTGTGAAAAGCTTTCAACCTTATGAATCCTTATGTTAGAAAATATTTCACAATCATGATTTTAGCAGTATGTGAGAAAACCTTTCACAATAACAACATTGATGCTTTCCTCTCAAAGCATCCTCAAATCATTTACCGCTTTTTCATAAAAGCATGCATATTTTTATAAAAAGTGTATTTCATAGTTCATAAGCTCCATCATGTATTCATAGTCTTAAATCATGTATCATGCATGGGTTCATCTGAATTCAACTCAAAATAATTAAATTACTTAAATTCATGCATTAAAATTTGGAAAATAATCAATTGAATCGTAATTGAAAAGAACCCATGAAGCTTTAATAAAATCCTAACTTTGAATTAGAAATCTAACTAGTAAAATTGGAATATCTTTGAGGAACCCTATAGCTTCTTATTCCTTAGCTCTAGAGAGAACTTGGGGATGAACTTGGAGGGAAATTTATGATTTAGGAAATGATTTATATTGGGTAGTTTTATTATTTAAATTACTTATATAGGGCTTATAATAGGGGTTAAAATGACATAGCTTAGGTATTAAACACATAGGTAAATGACCAAAATAACCCTGACTTAAAAGCTGGCAGGTGACTTATATGAATTCCTAAACGGTTTGTATAAGTCACCAGTGGTCATTAAGGGAGCCGTACAGGTGACCCCAATTCTTGGCAGCCTTACACAGCTAGGCCACTTCCCTAAATGAGTTGTGGACCCCTTTCACGAGCCGTTTATCCTTCCGTAAAGGGTCCATGGTCTGTTTTAGGTTTGTGGACCTTCCCGTTAACCGACTTTAACCTTTTCAAAATTTGAGGTGTTACATGTGTCAAACCTACACTGATGGGTGACACTAATAATCTACTGTGGCACATAGTTTTGGTATTTAAAGATTGCTACTAAAGAACTCAGCATAATCTAATGGGTGAGCAACCATTCCTATGTCCACTCTATGCTAAATAATAATCCCAACTGAATTATACTGATAAATTGAATAATACTGCTAATACTGGATAGCTCAATAATACCAAAATCTAACACTAAAATAATAGATATTTTATTTGAAATCATCTTATATATGTTGAACTGAGACTAAATATACAATTGATCATGAAAAATTCTATCATCCTAAATAAAACATGTAATTTAACCGATACAGGTGCAAAGACATGATGGTTTCCTATTCTGAGGGTTCATGAAAATAACATTATAAAAATATTGAATTATAGGTAAAACATCTATTCATGGATTATTCATTAACAAAATTAAAATATCATATAATTCATTATTTCATTGGAACCCTAGGTTATGTAGAATTAATCAACTGAAGAACAAGATTGTATTTGGGATTCAATGGTGAAAGGATACCCATTGAGGAAATTCCACATACTTGGAAAGAAAACACTTGATGGAACCCTTGAATTGAACCTTGAAGATGAAGAATCCTAGTTTCTTGCTTGAGAGACCTTAGAGCGTAGATTATTCTACTTTTTTAGTAGTAGGTGGAAATGGAGAAGTTTACTCAACTAACTCCCCATTTGCCCCCTTAGAATAGGCCAAAATGTCATGGCTTAGGATTTAAAAGAGTGGGAAAAGACAAAAATACCGCACAGAATGTGTTCTAAAATTTCTGGGACCAGGTTCACATAAATCACTCCATGACTCATGATTTGACGGTACGAATTGTGAGCTTGGTTCATGAATCATACTGTCAATTATGGGAACCTCGCTGAATTGGAAGGTCTCTAAATATTTTCATGACTGATAGTACGGATCATGGACCTGGTTCATGACTCGTATTTCCAGTCATGTGAATTAGACAAATATTAAAAGTCTCTAAATCATTTCAAGATTGATGGTACAAATTGTGGATATGATTCACTATTTGTATTATTAGTCGTGGGAACCTAGTAGGCTTTTGGATGTGTCTGAATCTTTTCAGGACTAATGGTACAAATCATGTACTTGGTTCATGACTCATACTTTTAGTCATGGGAATTTTTTGACTAAGAGTTCTTTCCACAGATCATGGACCTGGTTCAGACCTCGTGAACCAACCCGTGGAACCTGGTACAGAAGATTTCAGGTTGGTTTCTCTATGCCAATTGTTGTGTATTCGTGGGTTCAAAATCTAAGATGTTAAAAAAATGAAATTAATTTCTTGATCAAGTGGAACCAAGAGAGATGTTTGACTCTATAGTCAAACATACACTTAGGTAAAATTTACAATGGTATAATGACTCTTATTATCATTTGCATATTTACATGTTCTTTCACTATTTTTCCCCTTCCCATAGCTTTCTTGTAGTTTAGGTGTGCTACTAAGATGGGTGGCATATTTCCCGAGGTAGTCGTGAGAGATTTATGTGACTTTTTCTATTTTTGAGGTTTTAAAGTGAAAGATATGACTTTAGTCAACATCTAGAGAATCTAATGCATGTGAGATTTTTGTCAGTTCCATAAACTCCAAAAGGGACATTTTGGTTTAGTAGCATGGTTGTTTGGGTCCCAAGCCCTTCAGCGTGAGTTTGATTCGTTAAGCGAGTTGTCTTTGAAAGTTTTTCCGAGATTTGATGTCGGTCAGCAATCTTGGTAAACATGCTCAGATGAGAATTCTATTAGCTTGTTAGCTCCGAAATGTTGAGTTTGGTCTAGAATGACCTTTGGTTTGGATCCCGAGGTGATAAAGATGATTTGGCAGAGTTTGTCATTATGTTGTTCTGTGTGCCATGTAAGCCTTGGCTTGAGTCAACATTCTAACTAGACGACCTCTGTTTGTTGTTTCATTGATTTCGTTGAGTCTGGAATATCAATTTTGGTGGGGTAGCATAGTTTATTTATGTTCAGGGGGTTGCGACCAAATCTCGAGCCCCTATTAGGGCCTTTTATCACCTTGAACTTGAGTTGGTGCACCATGAAGTTTTTCACCGCATGCATGGGTCTTGTGCCGCAATCACAAAAGGTTCAGAGAGTTACTCTCTGCGTTCACGGGCCCTTAGCCACAATAATGTAATTCAAACTGTCTAGTCACCACGATCGACGGTGAAGCTCTGCATTCGCATAGAGGCTGCTGACATGGAAAACATGTTCACACACAATCTCCGCATTCCAAGAGTTAAATGACTGCCAGTATAAACCAGTCATCTCAAATTTCATCACCCATTCTTAAAATGAACTAGTTCCTTGGGAAATTGTTGAGAGCAGTTGAATGTGATTTCAGCTAGGGATTGCTGGGAATTATTTTTGGAGTGTGTGGCGCATTGTGGGGTTGTTAAATGTTTTGTTAAACTTGTAAGTTTCAATAAAATTCCCTATTAAATGACCATTTTTATCATCTTTGAGTCTTAAATTGGTGGGACTGTTTTGGGCTTTTCCGATGCTTGGATTGTGATCATTTTTGGGGCACAAGTTCCTTGAGTTAGTTGGGACCTTGTGGCGGAGTCATTTTTTTATTCTACACGTGGGTCCCATGATCATATTTTGACCCAATTTTTGTTTTTGAATTCTTTTATTGCAATATGGGTATAATTTATTTTTTTAACAATCACGTCACTAATTTGATTGGAAGGCATCATTCGGAGGCCCTCCAGAAGGGAAAAGTTGTAACACCCCAAAAATTTCCAAGCTATTCTTCATTTGCGTGTAAGGTTGTATCAGATGATTCATAAATTATCCTTAATTGTTAAAGTTAATTATTTAGTGTGAGAATAGATTTGAATATGAATTAAAGTCACTAGAATCCCCTAGCACAAAGTTGAGGTGAGAGTTTCCTTACCGATTAAGATTTGACATAAGATACTACTTAGTAAACTTCAAATGATCATATCTCCCGGAACATAATAAATTATGTGGCCCATTACCAACCAAAATGAAGGACTTTGAGTCCTCTTTCCAACACCATAAATTTTGCCTCATTTCGAGTTTGGAGTAAAAAGTTATGACTGTTTTACCAAAGACTGTCATATCAGAGTTTTCTGAGTCTGTGAACTACAGATCCATTGTACGGGCCGTAGATTGAACTATGACCCGTACTGTCAAGTCGTGGGAAAACTAATAGGAGTCATATTTTGGGATCCAATTCCTACGAATCCATCCTACGGGGCGTAGGAACTTCTACGGGCTTGGAGCCGTAGAATGGACCATTGAGCCGGAAAATTGTATAAAGTCTACAGATTGGATCTACGGTCCGTAGAAACTTCTACGGGTCATATATTGGAACCATAGAATGAAATTTTGAGCCTTAAAATATAATACAAATTCCACGGATGGGATCTACGGTCTGTTGAACAAACCACGAATCGTAGATGGACACGTAGAAGGTTTTCGTCAGTTTTTAAGAAGGGTAGTTTAGTCTTTTCCCACCCCTTCTAATCCTAAACCAAGACCCTTTTTAACCTTATTAAGGGTCTAAACAATGTTAAAATATTCTTTTACATTCTTTAACACTTCAAAGACTTAGAGCAAGGAATTAAGAGGAGAAAAACTAGGGTTTCTAGCGTTCTTCAAATTTCGTCGATTTCACAAAGAACTTTATTCTTCCCAGATATGTAAGGCTTTCATAGTGATGGATTTAGTTCGTCATCATGCCCTAAATCTAATTCATATCAGTAAAGAATAATCAAGGGTTATATCCTTAGTTTTAATAATTCTTGAGATGAGTTTCGTTACTGAGTTATGAATTCTATTCTAGATTTTTGAGTTGTTATATCTTGCATTGAGAATTTTGAGTTGATTGTTCATGTATAATTTTCAGCATAAACCCTATTATTGAGTTTTATTAAGAATCTTTTAACCAAACTCTTATTTCTTAAATTGATTTTTGAGAAAGTAAAGACGACTTTTGAGTAGAGTTTAAAGAATGATTTTGAGTAAAGTATGAGGGAACTAATTGATTCAAAAATGTTTCATTCTATATTGAGAAAGAGAACTTTGATTTTTATAAAGAGCTAAAAGAGTTTCCAGAAATAATTGAGACAGTGCCTCTTAAAGAGGATCTTTTGAGTAATTACCTCAAAACAAAGAAAATGTATTTCTACTTGAGCATGAGTATATATATTTATTGAGAGTAGTATTGAGCACCGATATAGGGATTAGTTCAGACAACTCACATTCCTCATAAACCATGTAGCCAATATGGATAGAGGATCATACTTTTTAGATGACTCATTATTGCTTTCGAGCATAGCTTTAGTGGATTCACTTGGTTGAGGTGTCCTATATCCCAGCAAGGCATAACAAAGTTCAGGCAGCGTGGGTGAGACACTATATCATCACGTTGCTTATAGTGATTATTGTCGGTTAGAGAATCTCCCTAATAGTTTAAGCAGTATTTTATTGTATTTTCTTATATATCCTTGAGTTAGCCTCTTTTACATGTAAAGCTTTAAACATTCTATCTTTTACTTATGGTTTGAGTTTAGTTGAGATGAGTTGAGGTGAGTAGTTCGTCGGCCTTATCACTTCAGTTATTTATTCATTCAACTTTATTACATACTCGTACATTCAATGTACTTATTTCATTTCACCTGCATCTTTTTATGATGGACATACAGGTGTATGTTCAGGATCTTCAACAGACGCTTCGTTGATATCACTTTGCTCTCCAGTTAGCTTTTGGTGAGCCTCCTTGCATTTCAGAGGACTCCATTTTCCGTTCCAGTTTAGTCATTTTAGGGTGTCGTGGGTCTTGTCCCGACATCCATGTTGAACTTTATAGGCTTCATAGATAAATAGAGTTGAGGAGTCTCTCAGTACTTTCATTTTCTTAGAGATGTTTTGCAAACTATTATTATTGCATTGAGTATTTTTCAGACTATGAGTTGAGCATTTCACAATTTTAATGATTTACTTCTATTTTAAGCCTTTAAATGCTTGAGTCAGTCTTCTACTAAGTAGTCAGCCACGCCAAGGGTTGTCTTGGGGATCAGCAATGGTTCTTAAGTGTCGGCCACATCCAGGGTGTAGGCTCGGGGCGTGACAAACTTGTTATTAGAGCACAGAGTTGAAGAGACCTAGGGTGTCTATGAAGCCATGTGCAGTAGACTCCTTCTTATTGGTGTGAAGCGCGCCACATCTATAATGTGGAAGCTACAAAATTTAGGAACTTTCTCTTTCTTCTTAACCATATTTGTGTGATGGAGGTCAACTCTATAAAAGTTTCTTCTAACTCATGCTTACGCGTGTTTTTTCATATCATTCCTCCTCAAAGATCTGTTCGACGTCCTTCTAGGAGGAATGTCTATCCCCAAGGTCAAGAAGCTCCCAATGCACCAGAAGTGCAACCCCTAAGGAGATGTCACCAAAGTTGAGTTCTGGAATGCTATTCAGCTATTAACTCAGGTTGTGGCAAATTAGGTTGACCAACAAGGAGTGAGTCATCAGGATGTGAATGATACATCTATAATTCGTGAGTTTTTTAGGATAAATCCCTAGAGTTCACAGGGTCGAATATCACTGAGGATCCGGAGAACATTGTGGAAGAGCTTCAGAAAGTGTTTGAGGTCATACATCTTGCTAACGAAGAGCATGTGGAGTTAGACTCATATCAGCTCAAAGGTGTTGCTAAGATATATTATGATCAGTGGAAGTATAACAGGGCAGAGGGGGCACCACTTTTGAGTTGGGTTGTGTTTTAGAATGCTTTCTTGGGATGCTTCTTCCCCCGAGAGCTAAGGGAAGCTAAGATGAGAGAGTTCTTGAATATGAAATATGAAGCTATGAATGTGCAGGAGTACACCCTCAAGTTTTCTCAATTATCCCGCTATTCTCCGGAGATGGTGGCGGATATGAGGAGCATGATGAGTTTATTCGTGTCCAGGCTATCCCACTTATCGAGTAAGGAAAGTAAGGTGGCTATGTTGATAGGGGACATGGAAATTGATAGGCTCATGATTTATGTACAATAGGTTGAGGAAGACAAGTTAAAGGACGAAGAAGAGTTTCGGAACAAAAGGGCCAATACATCAAGTCTTGAAAATGGCCAACAGAAGACTAGAAATAGGAATCGGTCATCGTTTCAGTAGAGATCATCTGGACCTGATCTATCATCTGGTATTGCACTTGCACCAAGGAACAAGAATGAGCACCAAAATTAGAATTTCATAGCTCAACCTACTCAGTCTCAGGATAGTGTGGCACAAGGGGCTACTTGGACCCCACATGTGCTAAGTGTAGTAGGAACCACCCAGGAGCGTGTTGTGATGGCTCCAATGGATACTTCAAGTGTGGTCAGATGGATCATTTTATGATAGAGTGCCCTAAGAACAGGACGGGTAATGGGGGCAACAAAGCTCAATCTTCTTCAGTGGCTCCAGCACACAGAGCTGCTACGAGAAGAGCTACTTCAGGGACAAACAGAGGAGAAACCCATCTGTATGCTATGGCTAGTTGCCAGGTTCAGGAGAACTCGCCAGATGTTGTCACTGATATGCTTAAATCGTTTCTATTGATATTTATTTCTTACTTCATCTAGGGGTGAGTTTGTATTTTGTGACTCTTTATGTAGCCATGAGATTTGGAATTTTCCCCAATCAACTTCTTGAACCCTTTAGTGTTTCCACACCTGTTAGTGAGTCTATTTTAGAGAAAAGAGTCTATCGTGATTGTACCATCTCTGTCTATCATAAAGACACCATGGCTGACTTACTTGAGCTAGACATGGTGGATTTTGATGTCATTCTAGGTATGGATTGGCTTTATGCTTGTTATGCCTCAGTCGATTGAAGTACTCGAGTAGTCAAGTTTTAGTTTCCTTATGAGTCAGTTTTAGAGTAGAGGAGTAGTTCAGTAGTACCTAAGGGTCGTTTATTTCATACCTTAAGTCCATAAAGTTAGTTTCTAAGGGGTACATCTATCACTTGGTCTGAGTTAATTACTCTAGTGTTGAGACACCACCAATTCAGTCAATTCCAGTTGTGAGTGAGTTTCCAGAGGTCTTTCCAGACGATTTTCCTGGAGTCCCTCCTAAAAGAGAGAAATAGACTTCAGAATAGATATTCTTCCTAATACCCAACCCATTTCTATTCCGACATATAGAATAGATCCAGCTGAGTTAAAAGAGTTAAAAGAGAAATTGAGAGATCTTCTTGATAAGGGTTTCATCCGAATAAGTTTCTCACCTTGGGGTGCTTGGGTCTTATTCCTGAAAAAGAAAGATGGTTTCTTTAGGATGTGTATTGATTACCGCCAGTTGAACAAGGTCACCATAAAGTAAGTATCCCCTTTCGAGAATTGATGACCTTTTCGACCAACTTCAGGGTGCCACTTGTTTCTCTATATAGACCTCATAACTGGCTATCATCAGTTGAGAGTGAGAGAAAGTGACATCCCAAAGACAGCTTTAAGGACCGTTATGGTCATTATGAGTTCCTTGATATGTCCTTTGGTATGACTAACACTCCTGCAACATTCATGGATCTTATGAATAGAGTATTTAAGCTCTATCTAGACATATTTTTTATCGTGTTCATTGATGACATATTGATTTATTCGAGGAATGAGGGGGACCATGCTAGTCATCTCAGAATAGTCCTCCAAACTCTCAAAGATTGAGAGCTATATGCCAAGTTTTCTAAGTGTGAGTTTTGGCTTGAATCTGTGGGATTCTTAGGCCACATTTTATCTGGCAAAGGAATTCGAGGCGACAGTCAGAAGATTGAGGTAGTGCAGAATTGGCCCAGACCCACCTCCCTAACTGATATAAGGAGTTTCTTGGGGGTTAGTTGGTTACTATAGAAGGTTCATCAAGGGGTTTTCATCTATTTCGTTATTATTGACTAAATTGACTTAGAAAACAGCAAAGTTTCACTAATCTGAAGCTTGTGAACAAAGCTTTCAGGAATTGAAAACTTGGTTAACTACGGCTCCAGTGTTGAACCTACCAGAGGGTACAGAGAGTTTCGTCGTCTATTGTGATGCATCCAGAGTGGGTCTTGGTTTTGTGTTGATGGAGAAAGGTAAGGTTATATCTTATGCCTCCAGGTAGCTTAAGATTTACGAGAGGAACTACCTACTCATAATCTCGAGTTGTCAGTAGTAGTTTTTGCTTTCGAGATATGGCGCCACTACCTTTATGGCATTCATGTGGATGTGTTCACAAACCACAAGAGTCTCCAGTATGATTTCAATCAGAAGGAGCTTAATCTCAGGAAAAGGAGGTTGTTAGAGTTCCTCCAGGATTATGAAATGAGTATCATCTACCACCCCGGTAAGGCTAATGTTGTTGTTGATGTTTTGAGCATGTTGTCCATGGGAGTACTGCTCATGTCGAGGAAGTGTAACACCTCGGATTCAAAAAGGGTAGAAGTTGCAGCTTTTTGCAGGATCTGATGACAGTACCGATGAAGCCACCCACGGCCCGTGTACTGACACACGGTCTGTAGGTCGGCTCATGTGAGAAAAGTCTATTGGTGGAATAGTATGAAGAGGTGTATTACACATTTTGTTGCTAAGTGCCGAAATAGCCAAAAAGTCAAGGTAGAACACCAAAGGCCATATCGTGTGGCTCAGAACATAGCTCTTCCAGAATGGAAGTGGGATATGATTAATATACACTTCATTACTCACTTGTCACAATATCGCAGGCAGCATAATTCGATTTGGGTGATTGTAGATTAGATGACTAAATCAGCCCATTTCTTACCGGTAAAGACTACCAATTTAGTAGAAGATTATGTGATTTTATAGATTCGTGAGATAGTCTGACTTTATGGAGTTCTGTTTTCCATCATTTCAGATAGGGGTGCACAATTCAACGCTGAGTTTTGGAAGTCATTTCATAGAGGTTTGGGTTCGAAGGTAAACCTTAGTATTGTTTTTCACCCTCAGACAGATGGTCAAGAATAACACACTATTCAAACCTTAGAGGCTATGTAGAGAGCATGTGTGTTGGATTTCAAAGGGAATTGGGAATACCACTTGACTCTTATCGAGTTTGCATACAATAACAGCTATCACTTCAGTATTCAGATGGCTCTTTATGAGACCCTTTATGGGCATAGGTGTAGATCTCTTATTGGATGGTTTGAGGCTGGTGAAGTTGAGTTGATAGGACCATACTTAGTTCATCAATCCATGGAGAAGGTGAAAATAATCCAAGAGAGGTTGAAAATAGTGCAGAGCCATCATAAATCCTTTACATATGTTAGGAGAAGATATTTGGAGTTCGAGGTTAATGATTGGGTCAATTTAAAGGTTTCACCATGAAGGGTGTTATGAGGTTTGGTAAGAAAGGGAAGCTCAGTCCTCGATATATTGGTCCTTACAAGATATCGAAGAGGATTGGTAATGTAGATTATGAGTCTGAGCTACCACCACAGTGAACAGCCGTCCATCCAGTACTTCACATCTCTATGCTAAATTAGTATTTGGGTGATCCTTCACTTATTGTGCCTATTGAGAATATTGGGATCAAGGACAACCTATCTTATGAGGAGATTGTCGTTCAACTCTTTGATCGTTAAGTTTGCAAGTTGAGAACCAAAGAAGTTGCATCAGTCACGGTCTTGTGGAGAAATCAGTTTCTTGAGGAGGCTACATGGGAGGCCGAGGAAGATATGAAGAAGAGATACTCTCATCTCTTTTACTCCGATTTAGTTCCAGTCCAAGGTACTAACTCTTCCTAAAGTACTCATTCAATTCAGTCTCTTCTTCAGTGTTTCGAGCTCATGAGTTTTATGTGTATTTTGTATTAAATTGGGTTGTTAAACATTTTCCTACCCTTTCCATGCTCAGTTCAGCCATCATTCGAGGATGAATGATTCCAAGGGGGACATATTGTAACACCCCAAAAATTTCCAAGCTAAGGCCCGAGCTATTCTTCATTTGCGTGTAAGATTGTATCGCGTGATTCTTAAATTGTCCTTAGGTATTAAAGTCAATTCTTTAGTGTGAGAATGGATTTGAATATGAATTAAGGTCACTAGAATCCCCTACCACAAAGTTGAGTTAAAAGCTTCCTTACCGATTAAGTTTAGACATAAGATTCTACTTAGATCAACTTCAAATGCTCATATCCCAGCACATAATGAATTAGGAGTAAAAAGTTATGATTGTTTTACCAGAGGCTGCCATATCAGAGTTTTCCGAGTCTGTGAACTACAGATCCATTGTACGGGCCATAGATTAAACTACGACCTGGGAGTCAGATTTTGCTGTCCAATTCTTACGGATCCATTCTACGGGACGTAGGAACTTCTATGGGTCGTAGTTTAGACCCGTAGAATGAACTTTTGAGCCCGAAAAATGTATAAAGTCTGCAGATTGGATCTATGGTCCGTAGAAACTTCTCGGTTCATAGATTGGACCCGTAGAATGAAATTTTTGTGCCTTAAAATTCAATACAAATTCCACGGATGGGATCTACGGTCCGTAGAACAAACCACGAACCGTAGATGGACTTGTAGAAGGTTTTCATCTATTTTTTAAAAAGGGCAGTTTAGTATTTTCCCACCTCTTCTAAGCCTAAACCACGACCCTTATTCACCTAATTAAGAGTCTAAACAGTGTTAAAAAAAAATTTAACGTTCTTTAACACTTCAAAGACTTAGAGTAAGAAATCAAGAGGAGAAAAGATAGGGTTTTCTAGTGTTCTTCAAATTTCATAGATTTCGCCAAGAACTTTGTTCTTCCCAAGTATGTGAGGCTATCATAGTGATGGACTGAGTTTTTCCTCACTCCCTACATCAACTTCCGATCAGAAAAGAAAAATTTAGGGTTATATCCTTAATTTTAATAATTCTTGAGATGAATTTCGTTGTTGAGTTCTAAATTATATTCTTGATTTTTGAGTTGCTATATCTTGCATTGAAAATTTTGAATTGATTTTTCATGTCTATTTTTCAGCATGAACACTATTATTGAAATATTATTTATTTTTTACTGAGAATCTTTTAACCAAACTCTTTTTTCTAAAATTGATTTTTGAGAAAGTAAAGATGAGTTTTGAGTAGAATTTAAAGAATGATTTTGAGTAAAGTATGAGGGAACTAATTGATTCCCAAATGTATCATATTACATTGAGAAAGAGAACTTTGATTTTCATAAAGAGTTAATAGAGTTTCCAGAGATAATTAAGACATTGCCTCTTAAAGAGGACCTTTTGAGTAATTACCTCAAAACAGAGAAAAAGTATTTCTACTTGAGCATGAGTGTGTGTGTGTATATATATATATATTGGGAGTAGTATTGAGACCGATATGGGGATGAGTTCAGACAACTCACATTCCTCATAAACCATGTAGCCAACATGGGGTAAAGGATCATGTTTTTTAGACGACTCCTTATGGATTTCGAGCAGACCTTTAGAGGATCCACTTAGTTGAGGTGTCCTATATCCCGACAATGTGTAAGACAGTTCTGGCAGTGTGGGTGAGATGATATATCATCACGGTGCTCATAGTGATGGTTGTCGGTTAGAGAATCTCCCTAATAGTTTAAAGAATATTTTATTATATTTTATTATACATCCTTGAGTTATCCTCTTTTACATATAAAGATTTAAATATTCTATTGTTTACCTATGCCTTGATTTGAGTTGAGGTGAGTAGTTCTTCAGCCTTATCACTTCAGTTATTCATTCATTCAGCTTTATTACATACTCGTACATTCAATGTGTTGATGTCATTCGACCTGCATCTTTTTATGATGTAGATACAGGTGTTCAAGATCATCAACAAGTGCTTCGTTTAGATCACTTTTGCTCTCTGGCTAGATTTTTGTGAGCCTCTTCGCATTCCAGAGGACTCCATTTTTCTTTTCAGTTTAGTCATTTTAGTGTGTCATGGGTCTTGTCCCGACATCCATGTTGAAATATAAAGGCTTCATAGATAGATAGAGTTGAGGATTCTCTCAGTACTTTATTTTCCTTTGAGATGCTTTGCAAATTGTTATTATTGCATTGAGTATTTTTCAGACAATATGAGTTGAGCATTTCACAATTTTAATGATTTACTTCTGTTTTAAGCCTTTAAATGCTTGAGTCAAGCTTCTTGTAAGTAGTCAGCTAGGCCAAGGGTTGGCTTAGGGACCAGCAATGGTTTTTGAGTGCCGGCCACGTCTAGGGTGTAGGCTCGGGGTGTGACAAAAGCAGTGGAATAGAGGTTTGGGTGCGGTTTCAACCTTGGGGCAGGTTATGGTTCCTTCTTTAAGACTTAGCTTAGTTAGTTTATATATATATAGAGAGAGAGAGAGAGAGTTGCATCAATCATTAGGAAGGTTTTTAGGATTAGATTGTAGGCTTGCATGATCCTTAGACTTTATATGGCCATGTTTTGGGTCGCTTAGCTTAGTTTTTAGTCGGTAAACCTTAATCTAGGTTGATATTTTATCTTGGTGTCCTTATGGTATCCTTATAGAGCTTCTAGGTGACGTGAAACTTAGGGTTTCACCTGTTACTTTAATTTGGTATGATTGTGTGTTTGGAGTTATATTTTACAGCCTTTATTTTCTTAAATATTGTTTATTGTTGGGCCTGAGGGTGTGGATTTGAACTAGCGGGAGTTTCAGGTAATTAAGTCTGTATTGTGACGGGTGTTACCCGACTTGTGGTATGATGTGTTTGATTGTGATTAGGTTTTCTATATTTTGGTGTGCGATTCAGGCATTTTGCATTTGTATTTGAGTTGTTATTTCTTGTAAATCATGGGAAAAGTTATATTTGAGGATATGAAATGATTTTTACTAGGTTTTCCCCCTCTTATTGTGCTCCCGAATGAGCGGATCACTTTATTAACTATGGTAGGTACAAATAGCAAACAAGATCACCGACTAGGCCCCCATAAGACTGAGAAGTGCCAATTTATCTATATACCCTTTTTTTATAGTTTCCTAACCCCGTAGGCAGCCACATAGCCCTCTCAAACAACAGTATATCCCCTATAGATGGCACATAGCCCTCTTAGGCAACAATTTAGCCCCGTAGGCAACTCATAGCCCTATTAGGCAACAACATTCCCCCGTAGGTAGTCACGCAGCCCTCATAGGCAACAATATAGCCTCATAGGAAACTCATAGCCCTCTTAGGCAACAACATAGCTCCGTAGGCAGTCACATAACCCTCTTAGGAAACAGTATAGCCCCAATACAACTCATAGCCCTCTTAGGAAAATATCGCATTCCTGCAGCTAACCACAAAAGCCCTAAGGGAAATAGTAAACAAAATAGTGCTAAAAGCAAGCAATTTAGCTATAAGAAACCTATACGAATAGTCTCTAAGTTGTCCTAACATAGGGCCACAATTAAAAAAATAAGAATCCCGACAAGAGAGGAGCATAACAACTTGAACATCCAATAACCAACAATCATGGCTACGTGTATACAGCGATAACAGTCATGTTGTATTATTCCTAAGCTTTAAGGAAACATGTCGAAAGAAGGAAACATGTCGAAAGAAGGAAACAGTCTTAACATACCTTACTTCGTGACTTTCTCACTTATGTCGTGCCACCAACGTCTATCGATGAGAATTCTTATATATATCATACATCATATATGGCAGTATAAGTAGCTAACTAAGAAGCATGACAATGTAGGCAACACAATAATAACTTACGTGCGATAATCTTGGCAAATACGATAAATAAATGGTGTATTACAACACTTTCTTTTGTCGCTTCCCAAACCTATCTTATGACCTCTCTAAAAGGTCAAATTTACTAACTGATACATCCAACTTACACCTCAATTAAGAAGTATAAATGGTCGAAGTCAATTATAGAACTCAACTAGAGTTGAGGTCAATCCCACGGGGAATTTACTACATAAATAACCTTATTGAAAATTGCAATCAATATTTACAAAAAATAATTTGCGGAAAGTAAAAATTGGGTTGGTTGTATTAAGTGACCAATGCTTAATTCAGCTTTACAGTTAGTAAGAGTAACAGTAGTTTCAAGATTTCAGTTATTGATTTAACGAGACTAGGATTGTGTTCCCCATGACCTTTATTCACTCCATATTCTTGTACAAGTAATTATATATTGTTAATATTACATATTCCTAGCAAGTTAGATACATCTAAACGCTTCTCAATCCTATTAAACGACTTTCACTCTTTTCCTCTTGGTCTTAGAGTGTTTTGAAGTTTACCCTTGCATACTTGTTAAGGTGATTCTCTTCTCTCGAACTCAAATATTTGTAACAAGTTAGCGGAATTTGATTCTAACTTATTCCTAATTATCACTTTTCTCTCGAACAAGTAGTAAATACAGGTAGGTTCTAATGCGTGCACTCAGTAGAAAGAAATTATTATGAAAGTATAATCAACACGTGCAATTAACAACTGGACGTTACTCGTGTTTTGAATCCATAGTTATGTTTTAGTCGTGGTTTCCACAACCCTAGTTGTGGTATTTAGCCTTTTATTGTTTCAAGAAAACAAGCAGAAGATATTATTGAAAAGATGATATAAGAAACTTACAAAAATAGAAAACCAAAAGAATCTTGATTATCAACCCTCAATCATGATCACCAACTTTTGATCCAAAGTACTCAACAAATAAAAGTGTTTGAAATTGGAAACTATCATTTCTCCTTGCTCTCAATGTCTCAAAATTATATGAATGATCAAAGGTAATGTTCAAAAATAAACCCTAAGTAATTAAAATATTCTGTAAATTAAAAACAAGTCCTCCTCGAAGTTGGACTGCACTGTCGCGAGGCTTCACGGGCAGGCTGACAGATCATCTAAGGCTGGACAGCTCGTTAAGCCCTTCGTGGTCCCACACTTAGACAATGTGGGACTTCCTTCTCTGGTAATCCTCACGAGCGACTAGACAATCCGTCTTCAACACCACGGCCCGTCTAGTGCTCCGTGGAGTTATGCCTTCACTTGAGTGGCCACTGGATTGTCTGCCTCTAGTCCACGAGCCCTCAGACGGCTCGTCAAGTAGACCACGGCTCCTCTGGGGCTCCGTGGTCTTCATTCTTCATATGGACAGCTCAAGGGCTTTACTGCCTCCCCTCCACGAGTCCTCAGATGGCTCGTCAACTTGACCACGGCCCATCTGGTGCTCCAGTTCACTTTGCCTTCCTTTTTCCTATCTTTTGCATCCAAGTGTTTTACCTATTCAACATCAAAGAAAAACATCATATCCACATAAACACACTCGATTTATTGCACTAATCCTTAGTTTCGAGCGTCAAATATGTTATGATTTCACGACACATCACTAACTTCATCCTTACTTCAAATATACAACCCCTTACACAACCCAAACAATTATATGAACTTGAACTTTCATCTTTCAAACATCATCTCGCGAGTTTTCTGATAAAATTTAACTAGAATCATAACGTAGTTCTCCTAAAACAGTAGAGCTGGAATACATACCTATTAGTAAGTTACTTTAGGACTGCATTGTTTATTTCTAAGTTTCTTGTGTTTCTTCTTTCAGTTAATTTAGGAGGTAGTTACAATGGTTAGCACTGTGACTTAAAAGTAGGACCATGATCTATTTAAGTTTCTATCCTTTATGTTTATGTATATGTTTTTATACAGAATTAATTTAAAAACTCTCTGCATAAGCTTTTCTCTAAGTCATCTTCTTCACTTTTAGTTCCTTCTATTCTCCTGCCTTCTTTTATGTTGTAGACAAAACACTGTCTTCATTGTGTTATCTTCCATTTGCTAATTAAAACTTATAGTTGGTATCAGATCTTTCATCTTAAGGATCTGTGATCGAGTTGGAGAAGCCATGGATGCTGAAGCAAGTTTCTCACCAATTGCTCCACCGGTCTTTAATAGAGATAATTATCAGATTTGGGCAGTACGAATAGAGACGTACTTGAATGCTTTGGATCTTTGGGAAGCTATGGAAGAGGATTACGATATCCAGACCTACCAAATAATCCTACCATTGCTCAGATCAAAGCACACAAGGAAAAGAAGACAAAGAAATCGAAGGCCGAGACATGCTTATTTGTTGTTGTATCGTCAATAGTTTCCACGCTAATAATTTCTCTGAAAAATGCTATAGCAGTATGGGATTATCTCAAGGAAGAGTATTCTGGAGATGAGAGAACAAAAGATATGCAAGTTTTAAACTTAATTAGGGAGTTTGAATTGCAAAAAATGAAGGAATCTGAAATAGTGAAGGAGTATTCAGATAGACTTCTAAATATTGCAAATAAGGTGAGGCTACTCGGCTCTACATTTTCAGACTCAAGAATTGTTGAGAAGATTCTTGTAACAGTTCCTGAAAGGTATGAAGCAGCAATTACGACCTTAGAAAATACTAAGGATTTGTCAAAAATTAGTTTGACAAAGTTGCTCAATTCCCTAAAAACTCAAGAGCAAAGAAGACTCATGAGACAGGAGGTTACTACAGAAGGGGCACTTGTCAATAAGCATCAGGTTAACAAAATTCAGAAGAAGAAAAGGAATCAAGCATTGTATGAAGGGGAAACATCTGCCAATAGTAAAAGTAAGGGAGGAAGCGGAAAGAAAAGTTATCCCCTTGTCACCACTATGGAAGAAAAGGCCATCCACCATTCAAGTGCTAGAGGAGACCTGATGCTAAATGCAAGAAATGCAATCAGCTTGGACATGAAGCGGTGATTTGCAAGAATAAGGCCTCACAACAGGAAGGAAATGCTCAAGTTGCTGATCAAGAAGAAGAGGATCATCTTTTTGTTGCAACATGATTTTCAAGTAAGAGCACCACAGATTCTTGGTTAATTAATAGTGGTTGCACTAACCACATGACTCATGACGAGAGTCTATTCAAGGTGTTGAAGCCGGTTGAAATTTCCAAGGTTCGGATAGGAAATGGAGATCACCTTCTTGTCAAAGGAATTGGAACCATAGTTATCAATACAAGCACTGGCACAAAGAAAATTCAAGAGGTTCTTTATGTTCCTGAAATAAACCAGAATTTGCTAAGCGTAGGATATCTAATGAAAAAAGGATTCAGAGTTTTCTTTAAAGATCATCATTGTCAAATCAGTGACACTACTGAAAATGAAATTTTCAGGGTGAAGATGAGAGGAAGGAGTTTTTCCTTTGATCCAACAGAGAAAGAGCAACTAGCTTATTCGATGAAGGCAAGTGTAATAGAAACATGGCACAAGAGACTTGGCCATTATCATCTACAAGCATTATTGTTGCTGAAGAAGGAAGATATGACAAGAGGACTACCAACTCTAGTTGATCACTTACCAAGTTGTCAAGCTTGTCAACTTTGTAAGCAGAATAGGAAGTCATTCCTAAAGCATCATGGCGGACTTCTCAAAGGTTGCAGTTGATTCACACAGATGTTGCAGAAACTCAAAGAACACTGTCTCTTAATGGTAATCTATATTGTGTTATATTTATTGACAATTACACAAGATACTATTGGATTTATTTTATGAAATATAAATCAGAAGTGGCTGGAATTTTCTCGAAGTTCAAGAAGATGGTGAAAAAAAAAGTGGTTGCAGAATCCAATCCCTGCTGCCTGACAATGGAAAAGAGTATAATTCTGAAGAATTTAATAAATTTTGTGAGGAAGCAGGTGTTACTCATCAGCTTACTGTTCCATATACTCTACAACAAAATGGAATTAGCGAAAAAAAGAACAGATATATAATGGAGATGACGTGATGCATGTTGCATGAAAAAGAGTTGTCGAAAAGTTTTTGGGCTGAGGCAGCTAATATGGCAGTATTTCTCCAAAATCGACTTCCTACTAAAGCATTGCTGGATAAAACTCCATTTGAGGCTTGGAATGGATTCAAACCATCACTACGATTCATTAGAGTATTTGGTTATGTTTGTTTCTTTCATGTTCCACAGGTTAAAAGAGACAAACTTGATAAGAAGGCACTTACTGGAATATTTGTGGGTTATAGCTCATCCTCCAAAGCCTACAAAGTATATAATCCACAAACACAGAAGATGATTGTCAGTAGAGATGTACACTTGTCTAAGGAAGAGAAACGGGACTGGAAGGACAATCAACATTCACTCTAAGCTTCAGCGGAGCAAGAATCTGATCACTCGCAAAAATGAGTTAGTGGATGATCTTCCAATTAGAGGTACAAGACTACTCTCTAACATCTACCAACAAAGTAATGTGGCGGTTTGTGAGCCTATAGGGCACAAGGAAGCACTTCAAGATAAAAAAATTGGATAAATACCATGGAGCAGGAGATGCTAATGATCAAGAAAAACAAAACTTAGGAGTTAGTTTACCGACCGAAGGATAGGAAGTTCATTGGAGTAAAATGGGTGTTTAGAACCAAACTCAGTTCTGATGGTTCTATCAATAAATAAAAGGCTATGCTTGTTGTCAAGGGATATGCCCAAATATTTGGTGTTGATTACTCGGACACATTTGCTCCAGTAGCTCGATGGGATACCATTAGATTGTTGCTAGCAATAGCAGCACAAAAGGGTTGGAAAGTGCACTGGCTGGATGTGATATCTGCCTTTTTAAATGGTGTGCTACTGGAAGAAATCTATGTAGAGCAATCTAATGGTTTTCTTGAGAAAGGAAAAGAAGAAAAAGTGTGTCTGCTTAAAAAGGTTCTTTATGGCTTAAATCAAGCTCCAAGAGCTTGGTATAGCAGGATTGATGATCACTTGTTGAGTTTGGGGTTTGTACGAACTGTATCTAAAGTTAGTCTTTATGTCAAACATAAAGGAATTTATCTTCTCATTGTTTCCCTTTATGTTGATGATCTCTTGGTGAAAGGAAACAATGTGCGGCTGGTTGAAGAGTTTAAGAAGGAAATGATGCAAGTCTTTAAGATCACATACTTGGGGCTAATAACATACTTTCTGGGAATGAAAATCAAGCAAGGTCATAATGAAATTTTTATCTGCCAAAAGAAGTATGCAAGAGAGATACTTCAGAAATTCCATATGAAAAATTGCAAGGCAACAAGCACACCAATGAATCTAGAGGAGACGTTAAGCAAAGAGTATGGAACTAATAAAATTGATGAAGGAAATTTCAGAAGCTTGATTGGATGTTTGATGTATCTCACTATTACAAGGTCGAATATTCTATTTGTTGTAAGTCTTTTATCTAGATTTATGTATTGTGCTACTGAAATGCATTTGCGAGCAGCAACAAGAATTATAAGATACATTAAAGGTACTGTTGAATATGGTGTCAAATTCCAGAAGTGTGAGAATTTCAAGTTGTATGGATTCTCAGACAGTGATTGGGCTGGATCCATTGACGACATGAAAAGTACATCAAGATATTGCTTCAGTCTAGAATTGGGGATTTTCTCTTGGTGTTCTAAAAAGAAGGAAACTATGGCACAATCCACGACAGGTGTTGAATTCATTGCAGCAACTGCAGCAGTAAATCAAACCTTATGGATGAGAAAAAAAATTCTGATTTGCATATGGAGCAAAAAGTTAATACTAAGGTTCATGTTGATAATCAAGTTGCAATAGTTATTTTGCATAATCCGGTGTTCTATGGGAAGACTAAACACTTCAACATCAAAAAAAAAATCTTGAGGGGTGTGCAGAAAAAAGGAGAAGTGATTCTTATTTATTGCAAATCTGAAGATCAGCTAGCAGATGTATTTACGAAGTCCATTCTTGTCAGCAAGTTTGAGTTCCTAAGGTAATAATTTGGAATTTGTGGCTCCTAATGCAAGGAGCAGTATTAGTTAGTTGCTTTAGGACTGCAGTGCCTATCTCTAAGTTTTCTGTAAAAAAAAATCAGTTATTGTAGGAGATAGTTACCATGGTTAGCATCATGACTTAAAAGTAGAACCATGATCTATTTCAGTTTCTTTCCTTTATGTTTATGTATATGTTTTTCTACATAATTAATTTAAAAACTCATTGCATAAGTTTTTCTCTAAGTTATCTTCTTCACTTTTAGTTCCTTCTATTCTCCTGCCTTCTTTTCTTTTGTAGACTAAACATTGTCTTCATCGTGTTATCTGCCATTTTCTTATTAAAACTTACAATACCTCAATTTCTATTTTTTTACTGAAATTAATACCGCGAGTTGACTAAATGGATGATAATTGCGGCTACAACATAGATGGGTCAACAATAAAGAAGTGGTAAGCAACCCCTATGGAGTTCTATAGTTGTTTTTGCTTCAACATGAGGAAAATCATCTCTGTTCTTTATAAAATCTCACGTTTTTTCACTAAAAATAGAGTATATAGAGTTCTGCATATATGTGATAAAGAAGAACATTAATTAACTTATAACATGACTAAAATATTTTATTTGTATACAAGTTCATTAAATTTCCTCCACTACTTAATTAATAAGTATTACTCAAGTAGATATAATCCTTCTAACAACATTATCACGTGACTACATTAGCATAAGTTAAGAATTTAATGACGTGTCCTTATCTCCACATATTGCTATTGTACTAATCCTCTTGCATATACTTTAAACAATGAAATATTCTCAAACACTTATTCACTCATGGATGTGTTCATGTCACGCATGTACTTGAATGTTGCATAGATCTATATATATCTATATATAGATATATATATATATAGATATATATGTATAGATATATATGTATATATATATGTATATTATTATAAGTGGAAAGCTTCAAAAATGAAAAGTTGGATTACCATTTTACCCCTAGACTAAATTAAACATCTAATTAATTAAATAATATTATTCAAATTATTTTTTGAATTGTAAGTTATTTATTAGGAAGGGAATGTGGAAGAACAAGAGTCAATTAAGATTTCTAGAATATTAAATAAGTACATGAATCAAGGTTTTCCTCCTTTTAATATTAAATTAAAGAATATGAAGAGTTGTAGCTAAATCAATATATACCACTATCAAATACAAATTTGTTATCTTGAATTCTTCCACTAGCATTTCTACGTACTCATATGGTAAAGTTCCTTCTTTTTCCATCTTCTATTGTTTGTTTGTAAGATTTTTATCATTTATAGTTTTTTTTTTCAAATTAGAAAGAATTGTTTTAATTCTAATTCTTTATTTATGATTGTTTCTCTTTCTGGAATTTCTTGTTACTATTTTGTGTAGAAATATAAAATCACTATACATATTGCCTTGCAATGTATCCGGTGCTATTTGTCTTGGAGTAATTTTGGTATTCTCTACTAATTACTAATAATTATACTTATTATGTTCAAAACTACAATGTTTTAGAAATACAAATGGACACAAGAGAGGATTTTATTTTTTAATTTTATTTTGTTTTTGCTTAAACTAATCAATAGTTGAGGTGTCTATTTCATGAATTCAGATGAAGATAAAAGAGATAAAAACAGAAAAAATTAGGATGGACTTTTAGGTACAAACAACTACATAATCCTTTTTTTACTTAATGTATACTAATTGAACATATTTTTAAAAAAATTGTCTAATACTCTGAACTATTTTATTTTATTCATCTAAATGATTGTTTTGCTTTTAAAACTAATAACGATATTCTTTGCATTTAATTTTTGAAGCTAATATTTTTTTTTAATAAAGCAACTAAATTAGTTTATGATCTGATAGTAACAATAAAGTGTATAGCAAATTTGACATCTTCACTTTATTTAGAAACACGAATTTGGAGCAAGATGAATTCATAAAGTTAGAAATATCAAGTATGACTTCTACATTGTCCTATAATGACTAAGTTTGATTACCTTATATTTACATGAACCAAATTCATTTGATTCGACATTTTCGTGGATTTTTTTTTATAAATTATACATGCAATGTTTGGTTCATTGCTTTAAAGTTATGCATAGGATCGATCTAATATTATAATGTTATAATTTCACCCTTATTTTTAAAGGAAACAAATAGTAAGATGAATTGATTGAGGTTAAGTTGGTATTACATTTTAAAATTAAATAGTTGTAATTTCTTTTCTCGTAGCACACATTTAGATGACTATATTTACATTTAAAAATCAATTGAATCCCTATTTTAGTGATTCTCATTCACTACAGATGTGAGTTAATAAGAAGTTTAACAGATACTAATAATGCCTAATAATTAGTACACTTTACAATATAGCTAATTATAATGCTCCATGTTTGCTTTATATAATACTATACTGAAATATGTTAAATAAGTACCTTATTATGTAAATGATAATAATACATTTTTCAGCCTCTTCAAATTCCTAATAAAAATTTCACACATTGTTGCCTTATTTAAAGTTAAGCTAAATAATGTTAATAATTTCCTTTCTATTACCGCCTCTTCAAAACTTAAAGATACACTCACAATGTTTTTGTTTGTCTTAATGTTATATTGACTACTAATAATATCATTTACAACCTTTTAAAAATTGTGCACAGTCAGAACTTTTGGCCCTCCATTTTCCTTCATTAATCCAACATCATCAATAATAATTTTATATTAACTTTTAGTCATTAAACATCTTATATAAATGGATATCAAGTATATGTGTAACCCTCATCATTGGATGAAACAACCTCAACAGGTATGCCTCTTCTTCTTTCATTTTGTTTTGTTACTTAAAAGCTTAAATCCTCTCATTTATCCTATTTCTTGTATGATCCCTTTTATCTTTATTCTTATGTAGCTCTATTGATTTTATTTTAGTAATCTATGATGATTTCAAGTTTTCTTATATACAATTCATTTGTTTTTTAGGTTGGTCCATAAGTATGTATATTTATACAAATTTAAAGTTATCTCTTTTTTCTTATATGCATTTATTTTTTGCACCATATAATTTTTTGTTTATATTGTTTTCTTTTTCTACTATACTGTTAATATCTCACAAATGATTGTGTTGTATTTCATAATTCAATTATATGTATATAACTTGACAAAAAATTTCTTTTGTCAAAATTTACAGATGGCAGAATTAATAATTTTGAATGAGTCAAAGAAGACGAAGGGTACATATACATGTAATTATTATTTATATATGTCAATTAAATATTTAAACAATGATTATTTTATAACAAATAAATACTTTTTTTTTGTAGGTGTAGACTATGAAATTGATAATGATCTACTAGCCATACTAAGGAAGACATATGTTGATCGAATTTCTCTACAACTATTACAAAACACCACTCTCCTTCGACAACAAGTTCTCGATATATATGCATCTGTAAAAAAGTGGAGGGTATTATTCCTTAAAAAGAAGGCGCAAATTTTAAGGCATTAAATATTTTGTAACTATAATGTCGACATTTAAATTATGTGTTGTAACATGTTAAAAAAAGAACTTTTAACAAGTCGAATACTTGATATATGTTAGCTATATAAAAAAAAAAAAGAATACTTGATATATTATAAGAATTGTATAATTGAAGTCGTTATAGTATTAGTTTTGAAATTCACATGATAACAATATTTTTGTATAATGTGCCTTGCTATGATCATAATATCAGTTGAATATGCTCACCGCTCATTGATTCGAGCTTGTATTTTACACATCGTAAACTTATATTTTAGAAGTATTTATACTAATTTACACGGTATACACGTGCAACGCACGTGTTCGAAAACTAATAGTAAAATACACATGAAGCCTTAATACATACAATATTATATCATGGCTAAAAGAATTCATAATATTAAAGTATTGGGGAAGATAATATAAAATATATTTTAATAAAGAGAAAAGACATAAAGTTACCATTCAAGTTGTCCCGAATTTTCAAAAAGACACCTTAACTTTGTGGACGTCTTATTACCCCACAAAAATATTGAATATCTTTGTAAAAGGACTATTTTGACCCATTTTCTCACCTGGTTTGTGAACACGCATAACACACGCGTGAAGGCCTATTTTTTGTGCTAAAAACCAATTAAAAGATGTCACGTTTCAGTTCTTTTCTTTATTAATTATTTAATTTATTTAAATTCATTATCTTCTCCAAAATAAGCTCCAAAGAGCCATTGGAACTCTCTCTGATAAATTCATTATCTTCCCCAAAAACTATTTGTTTTTTATTTCCAGTCGAAAAACTTAATTTGAAATTGTTCAAGGTTTAATTATTTCTTAATTTCATTTAGTTTTGAGAAATCGAGATATTTTTGTGATAAGGTTTAATTTCTTCTTAAAGATATGATCTTTTTCAAATAATGTAAGAAAATCCTAGTTTATTTTATTAACCTTTAATTCCTTTTTTACTCAACTATTCCTCAAAGAATCTTAAAAAATGATGCAGATGATCTCCACTCCACTATCACTTCACTAAGAAATCGAAGAGACATGGAAAGCTGAGAAATTAAAAAGAAAAGAAAGATATTCAATACCAGGCGATACTCACGCTTTACAAACCACGTAAGAAAATGGGTCAAATGAATCCTTTTAAAAAGATATTCAATACTTTTGTGGGTAATAGGCGCCCGCAAAGTTAAGGTATGTTTTTGAAAATTCGGGACATTTTCAGTGGTGACTTAATGTTTTTTCTCTTTAATAAATTCTAACATAAATCAGATATGTCTCCGAGCAGGCCAAATATTATAATAAAACTCTCAATCTTTGGCTCGTAAGCCTGCAATATAAGACAATAAATACTCTTGAAATCATGGGGTATCACACTTAGGGGTGAGTGTTACAGTATTTTCCAAGGATTCTTGATACCAATGGCGACATTGGAGAGCTTAAAGAAAGATAAGTTAGAATTAGGGTATTTGATCTTTATAGGTTTGACGATAAATTGTTGTTCTAGCTAAAAGATTTTGATGTTTATGGTGGTATTTGTTATATCAAGAAATTATGTTCGGAAGTATGGCTATAATCAAATTAGATAACTCGTATGTATACAATTCAAATGAATGAAGATCAATTGTTTGAGAAAGTTTAAAATATAATTAATATATGGAAATACAAATTATTGAGCTAAGTGAAGGATGATTCGACGAATAAAGTAAACAAGTGATGCTATTGGTGTAAGGTTTGCCTGAGAATACTAGCAGGAGGTTCGATAATTTTGATACTCTTCTAGGAACGTTTGAGGACAAATATTTGTTTTAAGTGAGGGAGAAGATGTAGCGGCCCATTCGATCATTTTGAGTATTAAAATCTTTTTTTTTTCTAAATGACACTTTCCGTAGGTTCAACATGTATTTTATGACTTGTGAGTATGAGTGACACAGATTTTGAGGGACCTCGATGCACTTCAGAGAAGAAAACTAAAAAGTAGAGGTTGGGAAGAAAATAATAAAATAAGAGTTGACCAAATTCAATAGTTACGATTAACATACTCAAAATCAAGGTTTGAAAGTCCCTATAGATCTAGATGATGATTTAGGATTTTGTTGGATAGTTTGGATGAGTCTTAAAGGGTTCGGGAGTGATTTAGATGCTTAAGTCGAAAACTAACGACTTCGAAAGTGACCACAGTCAGCTCTAGGTCTAGACGAACTTGGATCGATGATTTGAGTACTCCAACACGTTTGTGGGGTTATTTTGGGGTTATTTTAGAGTAATTTACCTATTTAGTTTGCATCTCGAGGGGTTTGGATAAGTTTAGGGCACCAAAGAAAAGAAGGAATATGTATAGCTCACATCTTAAGGGTCTACTTTCGCATGAAAGAGTCGAGACTTTTTTTCTGAGATGCATAGAATAGAATGGGCTCATACTCTCTTTCATTCGCCGAAGCTAAAAACAAAGACAAAACAAAATAAATAAAATAAACTAATTAATTAATAAAACAAATTTACTATGATCCATGAGGCTCAGGCATTACTCTAGTTTGGGTAGAAATTTTAAATATGGATTCCCCAAGAAATGGGTAACCCAATTTTGAAAGAAAAATCTAGATTTGACCTTGAGACTAGGGTGGATTTGCTGTTGACTTTTTGAGACAGTTATTGATGTGGGTCATCATTGAACTCATTTAACATCATAGAGTGTGTTTTTGCATTGATTGAACTCATTTGACGTTAACAAGTGGTAGAGCTTTAGAAAGACTTAAAAGCTTGGCTCAAATTGACAGAAGTTAAGGCCTTGACTTCTAATGGGGGGAATATGTTCTTAATTAAGCAATTTGATATGGATTAAGGTAAGGGGCATCATATACATGAGGTGATTTGGGAATTTATTTCTCAAATTTCACCAATCTTATTTTTTATCTTCAACTTTCCCATCCTTTGCTCCCACAGTATTTTATTGTTTTTTGTTTAAGTAACCTTATTTCCATCAGTCTCTGTGAACTCTATCTGATGGTAGATAAATATTACAACTTTGCATGTGGTTGTATATAGTTTATAAACTTTGCTACACTTCACATAGATGAAACTAGCGAAGTATGTGAAGCTCCCATTTCAAGAACTACAAAGTTATATAAACTCGAAACGCATGAGAAGCTTCACAGAACTGTACTTCTCTCCTTTCCGATCGTAGAGTGGGACAGCTCGGATACCTTGTCGCAGCTCTGCCACAGGTAGACATGTTTGGCCAGCAAACTCATCCTTGTCAGACAAATTATAATCAAGAACTTTGATACGAAGTAGAGCCAACTCAGGAACTGTTAGTGGAAACTCAAATTGCTCATCCCAGCTTGGTATCCAATTGTCGTCCATCGTCTTTGTTCTTTTCTTTACTTCATCAGCAGGAACTCCAGCAATTCCTAGCTGCACATAGTTTAACATCTTAACCATTCAGTATTTTATTCATCTACCTTTGCAAGAAGACGACAAAGAGTTTTGAAGGATAACGATCGATGGGAAGTATTATTCATCTACCTTTGCATAGAAATCTGGAGGTGAGTACGTGTCAAAGTGTGTCTGATCGAAGTCTTTGTCCCACCCATCACCCATATATACAGTCACCTGCTTAATGCAGGAAGACTTGGATCAGTTTCAAGAACAATGGAACATAAGTTACAAGAACGACATCCTACTACGTCAATAGGGAAATTACCATCCCTCATTTACCTTTAGTGTAGTTTTGACAGGCAAATTTGCTGTAGGATCGAAGACCTCGTTGTTGGGACCACCTTTCAATAGTAGATCAGGTTTCTTAACATATCCACAGCCACCATTAGCCCTGAACATACCATGCATCAACCAAAGTGATCTTCCATAACCCTGTCGTAGGACACTTACTTAGCACCTATTTCCTTGGAACTTTGGTAATTAGTTACTAACAGGATGCGAATGAATAATACCCGTCAGGTTAAATACATGTTTTAGAGACTAGAGTTAAGCAATTCAAAGGATCGTTACTGAAGGGGTGCAGTCTAATTTGAAGTTTATTCCCATTTCCAACAATAGTAAAAGAAACTATCAACCAAGAATCAAATGTTTTCAAT
The DNA here is from genome assembly GCA_029582245.1 of Solanum etuberosum. Taxonomy (NCBI): domain Eukaryota; kingdom Viridiplantae; phylum Streptophyta; class Magnoliopsida; order Solanales; family Solanaceae; genus Solanum; species Solanum etuberosum. The sequence continues at coordinate 37,691 of JAJONR010004349.1, forward strand.
TCCAAATTTATAGCATTTAGCTTGGCATAACTGGTGACTAAATCAAACAACCGTTCACACAGAAATCTATTTCATATGAAGCTTAGCTTCTAGTACACAAGTAATAAATGGGGCACATACTAATGGGTGTTGCTCCTCTCCAATTCTCAAGAAATGGGGACATGCTAATTCTTTCACTAAATTTCACCACTCAAAATTCCTTTGATATGTGGTTAGGATTCAAAGTCACCAACTATTCTAGTATTCAAAAGTTTTAGACAATTTAGTTTTCGAGAGATAGATTCTCGGTCTTAAATCTATAACACACATTTAACCATATTTGCTACTCACTCCGTATCAATTCAAGTGGCATAATTTGATAGTGTCATAACATTTGGGTCACAATAAGACTTTTGAAATTTGTGGTTTTAAATATATCATAATATTTGTGTGGTTATAAAAGCTTGTAACTAAGGGTGAAATTGAAAGTTTAAGTTATATTTTTTTCAAATGTAGAAATTGTCATTCTTTTAGGAACGGACTAAAAAGAAAATGTTGACACACCAAAAAAGAAAGTGCATCATATAAATGGGACAGAAGGACTATGATATTACTATCGCCTATGCTATTAACACAAAACAAAAGGTTGGTTACATAAAAGATAATAGGAATCTTCAAGAGGGCACAAGGCATGTTTGAAATCTTATATTCATGTAAAAAATATCAGCAACGAAGAACAAAGAAGAGGATAGCTGAAATGACATGAAAAATTATTCTCTCTCTAATTAACCTCATGATTACACAATTTTACTTTACTTTCTACAGGACGGAGAAAGAAGCCCAACCTGCATATTAAATGCTACCATTTGAGCTCCATGCATCCAACCAACAAAAGGATCATAATTGGACGAGTCAACTCGTATGCCCTTTGGGTATATTCTCAGCAAGTTCTGCTGAGTGAACCTACAACAAATCATCATGGGGATATAGACAATTAATTAAGATGTCCTCTTGGGATATGCATGATATGAGTAAATTGCTTAGACAATTAATTAAAATGTTATCTCTGGAGATGGCCAATTCCCTGGTCCTAGGCTTGATCTTGTCACTAGTGAAAATGTTGTCCTCAACTTGAGAAATAAGTTAGATTAGCCCTTTCTTGACTTGGTGAGTTTCCTTTTCCAACCTATCCGCTAATGTACTCACATTTCCTTGAATATGGCCTTAACATCTTAAAACCTACTTATTCACAGTTAATTTATGTTAGAGTGGGTAAAAGTCCCACATTGGTTGGGGAATGGACTGGTGGTCTCCTTATATGGACTTGGGCAATCCTCCCCTCATGAGCTAGCTTTTGGGATTGAGTTAGGCTCAGGTGTCATATCTGTACATGGTATTAGATCCAGGTTCATACCCATTTGGGCTCCCGGTCCACGCTCCAGTCGGGCCTGGGCGTGAAGGGGAGGGGGGGGGGGTGTTAGAGTGGGTAAAAGTCCCACATTGGTTGGGGAATGGACTGGTGGTATCCTTATATAGACTTGGGCAATCCTCCCTTCATGAGCTAGCTTTTGGGGTTGAATTATGCCCACGTGCCATATCTTTACAATTTCATTTATTGCACTTGTTTGTGAGAGCTCGTTCACACTTCACATTGCCAATCCCAAGTCCAGATAAAGGAGGAGGGGGTTGCCGAGAGTCAACCATAAACAACCTCTCTACCCCATAAAGGTAGGGGTGACACTGCGTACATCTTACCTTCCCCAGACCCCACTTGTGAGATTACACCGGGTTTGTTGTTGTTGTTTTCTTTGCATATGCACAGTTGTAAGTTACATATACATGGTATAAGAAAATTGAAGAAACCTTCACGTGCATGCACATGGAAACTTGTACACTATATCAGACGCAATAAGACGAGTCAATTCTGCTACAGCTAAATATTTTGAAGTAGCAGATATGTTAAACTCATACATCTTAATTTATTCATGCAAAAAAGAGAATAAAGAATAGGAGCAAATGAAATGTAAAGTCAGTGTGTTAGTTATTCAACTTCCATTGAGATTATCTAGCTATACATAACATGTATAGATCAATCCACCTATACATAAATAACATCAAAAACAACAGAGGAACTTTGTATTCAATTGATGGATGATTAAAGAGAAATACCTGATAATTTCTTTTGCATGAGTATCTACAGCTTTTTCAAGTTCTGGTTCACTGAGACTAAGCCGTCTTACTTTATTGAGGTCAACCCTCAACCAATCAGATAGTCCTCCTTTCCCCTTTCCAGCATGAATGGCAATTAGGCGCTTGTATTCTGAAGCCGCCTTCTTCTCTGACTTTGGATCTTCTTCATCATCTTCATCTTCATCTTCTTCTTCATCAACGTCATCCTGCTGGAAAACATTGTGTGGTAGGTCAATCAAAGAATTTGGTGAAGGAGTGGACACAATGAATAACTGGATTCAGAAACTAGTAATGCAATTTTCGCACCTCAGCTTCTTTCTTTGTGTCATCTTTTTCCTTAACTTCCTTGGATTGTAAGTATTCTTTTGGTGGCTTAGTTGATATCATAACACGCTTTCTCAGTGACTCCGGAGAAGGAAGCTTCTTCAGACTTTCTGAAGGACAAAACAGCATGTCTCCAAATGTTTGGGTGATCATCTAGTATGTAGTCAGAAAAGCATTATTATGATCAAAACAGGCCGTAATCTTATCCAGAAAACGCACATATACACACCTCAGCCACTTTTTCCTGAAGATCTGGCGTGAGATGATCTTCAAGTGTTATTACAACAGGATACTCCGATGCAGAAAAGGCATGCTCCTTGATAGACCTCAAACATTTGATTAGCGCCACTGGAGCAGTCAGTGTCCTGTGTGAAAAAACTAACACTCAAAACTGCAATGAGAATGAAAAAGTACAAGCACTATAAGGGAACTCAATCTTAATATTCACATGTTTAAAAAAACCCAAAACCTCATTAAGAATAACATATAGTGTTAAATTAAGAAAAGTTTTAGCTAGTCTTCTGCAGTTTTTGAATTCAACCTTGAGGAGAAAAAGTGTACTTCAAAAAAAATTCAAGCATTAAGGTAAGCCAAGAGCTATTACTTTCTGATATTAAATCGTAAAGGATTGTGATAGGTTTGAAATTTTGAATACTTCTGGTAAAATAAGCCTACTCTTGAATTCAGCAGTGATGACTGACCTAGCACTATAAAATTTTCCTTTGGGCTGTTTTCTAGAACTAGAAATGTTGATCCTGTAATAGAGAGATAGCCATTTCTCTCTGAATGAAGGTAGCAGACGTCAGCATCTACTAACTCCAGTACTAAAAGCTATGTTTTTTTCCCAAAAGAAGGTCAGCATAATTCCACCAGATCTCTATTACGATTAGGGAAAGCTCATGTTGGTCCTAAAATAATAAATTCACATCTTAGGTTATTCCAGCTTGTTAGAAGGCCTTTTAGTTTAATTATCTTGTAAGTCATAAAAGGAAAAAGTTGTCATTTTTCTAGTTCTTAGGAAACCTTCGGATCCAGCATGTAATTTTGAGTGTTTTCCTTTGACATTTGTGCTAACTGCTGTATATTTAAACTCTTCTGGAGTAATAATCATGAAGACATCTTCACGCTAATTCTTAGATGGGAATGCATACAGGATCATCCTGTAATCACTGCATTTGGATTACGCAATGTGACAAAAATGAAATTGTTCTAGTAACACTTTGCTTCACCACCAATCTACATCCCCGACCTCCTATCGCCTGCTCGTTGACATAGTAGCCCCTTTTCGCCTTCCCAACTGCCTTATATGGGCGAGGATACAAGATGATGCCAACCATCCGTCATGCAAGCAAACAATTAATAAACATATTTTTTTCTCACATAAGATTGAATATGATCCCCATTAGATTGCTTCCACCATTTAACTCAGATGTAAGCATGATATCAGATTTTCCTTGTCATAATCTGTTCATTGGGTATCTCCATGGCCATTGCATCTCTGACTTATCAATTCAACAGTAATATGAACTACTGTCTACTGGTCGCTTGGTTTCATAAAACAACTGCAGGTCCCTTTTTCCTCAGACATTGCATGCTCTAAAATGGTGCCAACAACATGGTCTTTTAGGCACTATCAGTTAATTAGATTGTGTGAACCGCCTCATCTAAAAGTTTAAAGTATACTTAGAGAGAACACACTTTCATTTTAATTAAATATCTCTTAAAACATCCCACCTGAAATGATTTCCTCAAACTTCATCTAATTATTTTGTGGTAAAATTTAGTACCATAGTAATAAACAATCTGGAGATGTTGTGATGTGTTATATGAACTCTTAAAATGCAAATTTCCTCCGAATGATTTAAAAGGAAAAAGAAGCTCATTAACAAAAGCAATAAGACACCTAAAGCACAACTGCATAAAACAACTACAGTAACCTTCCAAAAGCTTTAGCACACTCATAATATGGATTTAGTAAGTAGAACTTGTCCACTTTCTTGCCAGCTATAGTCTTACACTCTTGGTCTTAATTAGTTAACGTTCTTGGTTTAGTGCTTCGTATTCATGTAGAAATGCATAGCATGTCTATATAATATAAGTAAAGATATGCATGTAAATTATGTGCGAAAGCATAAGCTTATTTACGAGGTTAATTTTAGCTCATTATTAGTGCAAATGAAAGCAAAGGTGCTGCAAAATTTTAGAGTCTAGCTCTCGATTTGTCAGTAAAAAATATAGAAAGCTAAGGGTGATAGAAAAAAACTAGAACATCACACACCTTCCATGTAGAACTTCTATATCATCTTTGTCTGAATTTGGCCAAATATCCAATTCAATTACTCTGACACTTCTCTGAAGAGCTTGTATTATGGGAACATCACTGCAATCACTACTCAGTTGATTCCCAGTTAGATATGAATTATGGCCTGTGTATATGTAGTAATGAGACAGAGGTGCAGTCATATCATGGTGAATCTGGAATCCAAAGAAGAGTACATCATGAGTTTTATCCAAATAGAGTGGTGTCATAACATCTAAATAAATCACAAAGAGTGTAATATATTCCCTCTATTTCAAAAAGATTGACTTACTTTTCTTTTTAGTCTATTTCAAAAAGAATGAACTCTTTCCCTTCTTTTCTTTTACAACACTTCAAGTTCTGCTTTCCAGGTAGTATATTTAAGGCCATAAAATTAAATAACATTTTAATACATTTGTCATAACTTTAGTTTAGGATCACAAGTTTTGTTAAATTTCATGTCAAGTCAAATTAGATTATTCTGGTATGGAGGAAATGTCTTCCCTAATATAAATCATTTTTATATAGTAAGTGGAAAGGATTTGGTTGATCACAAAGTCAAACTATTTGATTGAAAATTTGTAAAGAAACTCACTAATATTGTTCATGAAATTAAAATTAGTACCCCAAGTTTAGGATCGAGAGGAGGATTAACATCAGAAAAGAGAGACTTGAAGAAGCCATCGAGCTGGAGGCCTTTCTGCTTGGAGTCGCCGCCGTGATTATTGATAATGGCTTCAGCGTTCTCTAAGCTCGCATTTTTCTCCTTCTGAATCTCAATTAAGAAACGATGAAAATTCTGGACACTCATAACTCCGCTGTCGTCGGAATAACGATTGAATAGGTTCTTAATGTCCGCCGGAGCTTCTGCGGCAGCCATGGTGAACTGCCGCCGGAAAAAGAATCCGACTTTGTACGTCTGTTTCGACATTGTTACCAAAACGGAAAACGTTTTTCGTTTTTTGCTCAGGCAGGATCCGATCGTCGTGTTAACTATTTCAAACAAACTTACTTTTCGTTATGCATTGCTAAATAATTTGTGTTGAAAAACAAAATGAATTGGGTATGAAGTTATAGGTGACCATTCAACATTTAACAAATAGTATTTTTTGCCATCTGTTTAATAAGTTTCAAAGGCGATTAATTATGGTAGGGCCACAAGGCTAGTCTGCTCTTTTAGTCGGCTTATGATAATGTAGTTATCCGATTTACTGACTCAGACATTTTAAACATCGAGTTTCTCTGCTTCTTCCTTTTTCGTCGAATGTAACGTGTGAAATTACATCGGTACATTATAAAATTAAAAAATCATATGTAACCATATTAAGCTATTAAAGCTATGGGTAAGTTCAAATCATATCTAACCAATGAATTCATGATCTTTTAAATGAAAATTTTAATTTTAATCACAAGTTTACAAGGAACTAAATCTGCTTGTTATACAAACAGACAACATAAAGATCTTGAAACAGACGGTTGAAGTTGTTCAACTATGCCTTTTTATACAAGAGAATATATATATTATGTGTTGTGTACACGCTCAATACTACACTAAATATTTAACTCGTAGAACTTTCATAATTTTGTTGCTCTAGACTATTACTTAAAAGTTAAAATTAAAAAAAAAGATTCGTCTTATTTTCAAATCGGGCCAATTAGCATGAGTTAAAATTTTGAGGGGTTTGCCCGACTAATTTTTCCAGCTAATATGGTAGACTGGAAGTTAATTGTGGGTTAATTTAATTTTTTTCCTTCACAGTTTTTGTTAAACTTAATGAATGTCAAATGATTCATCGAAAATGAATGTTAATTTTTTCTTTAAGCTAATATTGTAATACAGGCAAGAATTAATGTCAAATGATTTATCTGAAACATTTCATCCTCTGCAAAAGAATTTTCTCAAGTATTCTCATCTGCAAATTTTTTTTTTCTTTGGTTTGAGAGTTTGTCTTCTTTCTATATTGAATATGCCAGTGAATAAAGCAATCCTCTTTTTGCTCATAGTTGACTGACTTTTGAATTAAAAATTAAAGTTAAGTAACTTTCAATGAAAAGAATCCATGGTTGAATCATGAATGACTTTTGAGTTAAAAATTAAAGTTAAGTAACTTTCAATGAAAAGAGTCCACGGTTGAATCATGAATGACTTTTGAGTTAAAAAATCAAAATTTAGTGACTCTATCAAAAGATTGAGTGACCATCTGAGATTATCTCGAGTAAATCTGTCATTTTGGTACATGAATATTTATACCAACGTTAAGAAGAGTACAAAACAAATGTCACAAAATCAGAATCTCATAACTTCATCCATGAAGCTTTGTTTCTCTTCCTAATGATACAGCAATGAGATATCACTCCACTGTACAAAAGCTGGACTTGCAGCAATTACATGAGGGATACAAATTGAAGCATGTGTGTACAAGAGAAAAATCCTAATAGGAAAATAACTTTGGAGTTCAAAGAAATTGAAATCGCATGAGAAGTCTAACAGATTTCATCTTATGACCCTTCTTATCATAGAGAGGGACAGATCGGATCCCTGTTCTTAACTCTGAGACAGGCAAACATGTTTGTCCGCCAAAATCATCCTTCTCCGACATGTCATATTCTCGTACTTCAATTCGAAGCAAAGCCAATTCTGGCACTGTCAATGGAAAATTAAACTCTTCATCCCATACAGGACACCAGTCATCCTCCAGTACCCTTGTCTTTTTCTTACGAGTATCTGCAGGAACTCCAACTATATATAGCTGCCACACAAGGATCAATAGAGTTATAATAAGTTCCTGCAGCCTCTTGGAGTAGAAAGCAGAACATCAATGACCATACAAATATGTAAAGTTAAAAGGCGAGGACACACCAAACAAGAATCATAACACCTTATGAGCTCAGGACAGGGGCAGAGCTACGAATGTGTTAGTTCAGGTAAGCAAATGAGTCATGGAAGAGGGAACAGTCACTGTCACTAACCTTGGTGTAGAAGTCTGGTGGTGAATACGCATCGAAGTGTGTATGGCTGAAATCCAAGCGCCACCCATCTCCCATATATACTCTAACCTGCAGAAAATTTTAAAAAGAATTATACTTCTTAATCGATACCATCATATTTAGTATCTTGAGATTATTTAAGCTCTTCACATGAAAACATTTTGCTTACCTGTAAAGTTTTCTTCACTGGCAATTTTACTTTAGGATCAAATACCTCATTGTGTGGGCCTTTATCCATGAGAAAATGAGGTTTTTTCACATAGCCACAGCTTCCATTAGACCTAAACATCCCGTGCATCATCCAAAGTGACTTCCCATATCCCTATTTATACAGTTAGCAATTAGACAGCAGATATGGAACCAAATTGATTAAAATGATAAAATTGGGAGACAAAATAATTGAATTATCTATTGAATCATATTCATTGCCAACATATTTAAGAAAGAGAAGTTTCTTAGGGACACAAAGAAATGCAGAAGAAATCGACAAAATGAGATGTAAGGCATGGATGCCCTTAAATGTAAAGTTTGTCAAACAAGCTCAAGCTGCAGAGCTGATACAGTATCTTAAGATGCTAGTTTGCATTTTGGTTGACATACACCAGCCTGTACAAGAACTTCTGACAAACACCACATTCTAATCATGATGTTAGTGCACATAACGGGACGAATTCTTGGATATATCCTCACAACATTGTACAGACATACATTTTAGCATTGAAACCACTAAGTTATGAATTAATATCTACAATTTGTTGCAATTTTGTAGATTTTCACACATATATTTATGCTCGGCTTAAAATGAACCCGGTGTCAATACTCTACATCTGCCTCGGGATGCACCAGCACTCAGAAATTCAAACTAACCTGCATGTTGAATGCTACCATCTGAGCTCCATGCATCCAGCCAGTCATAGGCTTGAAATTTGAGGAGGTCACTCTTGTTCCCTTGGGGTACACCCTTAGAATATTCTTCTGTGTCAACCTAGCAAATGAAAGAACGAAGAGGAAAATCAGTCAAGAAGAGCTAGAGCATTCTCATCAATCATTCAATTTTATATGCATAGAATTGTGGAGTACCTAACCACATCAGTTCCATAATTTTCTGCAGCTCTTACAAGTTCTTGTTCACTCAAACTAAGTCGACTGACTTTATTACTTTCCTCTCTTAGTGCACGTTTCAAACCATATTTTGCCTTCCCAGCGTGAACTGCTATCAGACTCTTGTACTTAAGTGCTCCTGATTGGGATGATTGCTGATCATTGGAAGTATCACCGTCTTCATCATCTTGATCGCTGTCACTCTAGTGTCCAGATAAGAAAAATGGCACATAAAAGCAGATCAGCATCTCACAATAAGAAAATCAAGAGACCATTTAATGTTGTTTTACCCTTTCATCAGTGTCATGATCCTCGGCCCCAATTTCTGATTTCTCCTTCTTCAAAAGGTCGTCTCTAAATGAATCTTTTCCCACTGGAGATGTGTCTCTCTGATTCTTTGACTCAAGGTACTCTTTGGGTGGCTTTGTAGAGAGAATAATGCGATTCTTAAGCCCTTCAGGTGAAGGAAATTCCTCTAAGCATTCTGATTGAGGATAATATAACATTTCTCCAAAGATTTGGATAACCATCTAGTGGAACAAAGGAGTTAAAACTAGATTAAAAAGAAACATGTAATATTTCAAGCAGTTATCCACAACGCGATATGAATTCTCACCTCTGCAACTTTAGCTTGAAGATCTGGTGTCAGGTGGTCTTCCAATGTGATTATGACAGGATAAGGAGATTTAACAAAAGCATGGTCTCTAATGGCCTTTAAACATTTAACAAGTGGCACTGGTGTAGTCAGGGTCCTGCAAATGAATAGAACTGGAATCATTCAACAAAGTTAATTAATCGACCTGTCAATTTTAGGAACTATAGACATTGGACATCAAAGAGCATAAGAAATGCTTAGTTACTTTGAACAATACATTCGATAACACAGATTTATAACAATAATCTATTTGGACTTATTGAATAAGAAATACTACTTCAGATTGATAATCGAAGACTGAAGAGACGCTACTTCTTCCCATTGTATTTAAATTGCTTAAACAGTGCTAGAATGTGGAGCATATTGTACCTTCCATGAAGAACATGAATATTATCTTTCCCCGAGCTTGGCCATAAATCGAGTTCTATTCCGCGCACACCTCTTTCTAGAGCCTTAACTATAGGAATTTCACTACAATCGCTGCTGAGTTGGTTTCCAGTTAGGTAGGAATTGTGACCTGTATAGATGAAATAATGTTGCAATGGAGCAGTCATGTCATGATGTACCTGGAACGACAACAAATTAGGAATGAAGAGAACAAAAAAAATACAATTGGAATAAAAAGAATAAAGAGGAAGAAGAACCTGAGATTTGATTGCTCCATTGAGATCATCCTGAAAAAGATAAAAAAAGAAATCATCGAGTTCAAGTGAATGGTTAAGACGCCTGATGAGATGGTGCCGCCTACTGGCAACCTGCTGTATAATTTGCTCCGCATCCTTAATAGTGCATCCTTCTTCTCCTTGTACCTCCACCAGATATCGGAGAAGTTGATCCGCATTCATCTGGCTACCTTTACCGGTGTACCGGAAAAAAGCATCCCTCACATTTTGTGGTGGCTCCGTCTCTCTGATCTTAAATTTACGGTTAAAACACCCGAACATTCTGTAATAATTGTAACTACTCCCCATTTCCACACGGAAGTATTTCTATTTTTTCTTAAGAGAGAGATGAGAGTGAAAGTGTTTGGTTGATCTAAATCTAGAATGGTGAGAAGAGAAGATGAATGTGATGAGATTTATTGTTGAACAATGTTATGTTTTAATTAAATATTGCGACACTTCAATCATTTTCTGATTCTCACATCTTCACTGCTTACCGCGAGAGTCGAATTATTCCCGCTCGTCTTTCTTTTTAATTAAAGTACTTTTCAGATGCTTATATAAAACGAATAAACAAAAAAATTAGGTGATCAATTTTTTTATATTCAACTAATGGAATCCTGCGCTTTTCTCTCTTTTTGTTTTTATTTGTTGATGCTATTCCCTCTTGTGCCTATTAAGAAAAGCATTCACGGATTATACTTTTCACTAGTGAAATCATATATATATAATTTTATAAGTAGTGTAATTTATCTCTTATAAAATTAAAATAAAAGGCAAGTATGAAAAAAAAATTCAAACATTTATCTTGAAACTTAAAACAATTTAATTATTTTGAATAATAAAAAATGTTTTCAGAAATTTTACTTAATAGTTAATATCAACACATCTTCTTCGGCAAACACTTTGGTCATTTCTCCGTTAAATTTGTTTATACCTTATATTTTTTATAGTCTTTTATATATTCAAAAATTAAGTAAGAAATTACAACTTAAAAACTTTAAAAACATATATTTCATTAGGCTCTATTTACTTGTCAAATTTTTTCTACTTTGATTTCCCCTTTTACTTATCATTTTTGACAAATCAAGATAGGATAATTTTTTTTTTGCTACTATACCCTCAATTTATTAACATTGAGTTAATGTCTTTGAAAAATATCGTGAGTAAGAGGGTGTTTGGATTGGCTTAAAAATTGATCAACCTACTTTTAAGTCAGTTTTTTACTTTTGGAAGTGTTTAACAGATATAAAAATAACTTACAATAAATTAGAAAGTGTTTGAGAAAGTTAAAAATAACTTAAAATAAGTTAAAAATCAAAAGTAGACCTCCCCCTACATTTTATTTTTTGACTTAAAAGTCATTTCAGTTTGACTTTTTATTCTTAACTTAAAAGCTACTTTTTAAGTCAATCCAAACGGGATCTAAATCTATTTGGGACCTTATCAATTAATAAGGATAGAATGATAAACTCACTATACAATCATAATTCTTTTTAATAGGTGTGTTAAGTGAAAATTTGGCAAGTAAAAAGGAATAATGAAGTGTGTATATATATATATATATAAAGAACTAAAAGTAGAAGCATTACAAAAAAAGTACAGAAATATGTCACTTTAAAGTAAATCACGTTTCTTTCTCTAAGTTATTTAGTGAATATAATATGTTACCACAATTTCACACATGTTGGGGTTTCTAATATTATAAATTAGGTTAGTGCATCTAAAAGTTTGTTGTTCTTACTAATTATGCTTTAATGCAGGTAACCAAATGGATTAGAAAGAATCAAATAAAAGAGTTGAAAAAATGAGATGGAAAACCACTTGCTTTTTTGAAGCATCTTTGAAATGGATTGGTGCATCTAACTTTCAATTTTAAATATCAATTGTTTTTTTTACTTTTTAAAAAAATAAAATTCCTCTTTCCAATATCAGTGTTGTGAACATAACATGGTCAACAAAATTTTGGTAATTATCAGTGTTGTGAACATAACATGGTCAACAAAATTTTGGTAATGACTAAATACATTAAAAATCATTTACTCAATTTTTCTTTTAAAAATCAACCCCTCCCCCACCCCTCAATTATAAATAATTGTCACCTCGAGTTATCATATTTAATGTCTATTTTATCCTTGATATTCTCAATCTTTTATATATGTAATATCTATTTATATTATAATATTTATTTTTCTTAATCTAGATATTTACAGATTTTTATTTAAGCTCATTGATAACATAAGTAGAATAATTATTTTACCAATTTGTCACTGAATGTTATTATTTATGATTGTTATTTTAATATTACATGCATCAAATATGTATATATGCATATAGCTGCATATTTCAATTTTCTCTTATTCTTTAATGTCTATATAGATAAACGATATTTAGTTGTCAATAATGAAATATTATTTAAATTAAAAAAATATGTATGATATAAATAGATAATCTTTTAGAAATTTGTTACAAAATATACCTCTGTTTTATTAATTATTTTATATTACTTGTATTGAAATATATTAAAATTTATTATTACCTAATATTTTTACTTGTATAAATATATATTAGAGTTTTGATTATTAATAAATATTTATTTATTTACTCTTGTTTATTTTTTCATTATAGTACATCATTAACTAATATACTCAATTGTTATTTCTCACTTTTCTTATTTTCATTGAAAAAATTATACTTATTTTTTCAAGAAATTTGTTTCATAGATTAATTTTTATATATGATTTTAAGTTTTAAAAAAAAAAAAAAAAGAAGAAGACAAAGGTTGATAATGCAAAGAGTGAAATAGGTATTTCAAAAAGTCAATTAAGATAAAAGGGGGGAAATAACTATTGTTCATAGTTGAGGAGAAAATTTGTTTTTTAAAGAAAAAGTTGGACAGTGTAAATAATTTTGATGTAATATAGATTTGACATCCTAAAATTTTGATATGACTTCCATTTGAGCCTCTTTTTTTTTTTTTGGATCCGAATTGTTAAAAAATATGTGAAAATAAAACAAAGGCACATATACATCATTGTGCATTTGTTTGTGTTAGAAGATGGTGAAAGAAAGGGGCTTGAATCTGCAAAGATTTTGTACGAGGAAGGAGAAAAATAGACAAAAAAAATTGAAATAACTAGCTTCCTCAAAGATTCATTGAATCGTATACTTATTTTTGGCATAGTTTATAAGGTATGTAATACTTAGTGCAATTCATATGTTTGAACTCGTCGATTGTCCATAAAAACAATGCAATATTAGATCGAAGTGTTGGCAATTAAATAGAGTCTAAGAAACGATTCGTTACAATGTGTTTTGGAGATGGGAGAGATAGCACTGTCAACAGGCTTTTTTTCAACAACAAACACACAGACTTGCAAATTTTTATAATGAGGTTAACATAGTCAGTGTTATCTCCTGTATTCAAATTAGCAAACCAGAAACACTAAAAGATGAAAAGAAAAAGAAAAGAACTACCCGAGTCCACAGAACTTACTGTGTGTCCTTAAGAAATTTAATCCCCTCAAGTATCCGAGGTTGTAGATTAATTCCTCCCAGGATATAACAGATTAACCATTAAAAAAATAGCGGTACCTCAAACTTTGATAATTTCAACGAACTCAAAATGAAAGCAACGAATCACATACAGAGACACGATCGATCGATTTTGTTTTGTAAGTAATGTATGCAGAAGAAGGGATGAATTCAATGTAGAAAAATGAGAGAAAGTCTCTCTATTTATAGCCAACAAAGGGTAAAGGTCACAACTCTTTGGAAAAAAAACAACCTTTCAGAAATGTCACAACCCTTTGGAAAAGGCACAACCTTTCAAACGATCACAACCCTTTAGAAAAGACACAACCTTTCATAAAGGTCATAACCCTTCATTTCCTATTCACTCCTTTAAAACCCAACAATCCCCCACATGAATAGGGAATGACTATTGTTAAAACATATGCATGAAAATTGTGTGATTCGTAAGTAAGGATTAATTGTAGGAGTGTGCATCGGTCAGTTCGGTATTATGTATTATCGGTTCGGTTTATCGATTTTCAGTTTTTAAATATGCTAACCCAATAACAAACCAATAAGATATTTTTATCGATTTTCGGTTTATCGATTTTTGGTGGTTATCGGTTCGGTTTTCGGTTTACCTAATAAGAAAATGTCCGTAAAATATTATATGACTTCTCACTTTTCTAAATTCTTTAATATAGTGAAACTAGAAAGATAATGAGAAATTGCATCAATAAGAGAAAATATAGTACGAAGGTTATATTTACATGTCACCGCCAAAACATAGTATGAAATTTCTAATGTTCATCAAATTAAATACCTTTACAAACTTGCAAATGCTACAACCTAAAATTACAAACTAAAACTAAAATCAAATAGTTCAACAAGACTAAAACTAAAACTAAAATCAAATAGCTACAATTGTGAACCCTTACTTTAGTCTTTAGGTTTTGAGTAAACAATAAAGACTAGTAAAGCGGCCTAGTGTAAAGTGGGTAGAGTACTAATAATTTGATATAGTTATAGTGTCTAGTTATATATTAAATTATTAATATTTAACAATTAGAAAGGATAAAGTAGTTATATATTACCGTCTTATTGGGTTATCGGTTTACTCAATAACCCAATAGTAAAATCCAAAATCGAACCAATAACCCAATAACTTTTTTTATAAACCCATTAAAAACCCAATAACCCAATAACAATAACCCAGTAACATTTTTTCGGTTCGGTTTTTGCACACCCCTAATTAATTGCATCCGGATAAGTGGATTTTCCTTTGACCTTTTCATAGTTAACATATATCGGATATACTCGGTCAATCGGTAGATTTGATATCTTTGAACCGTCGAGCATTGGTGTATACCTAGACAACATAAGTCACACAATCAACCCTTGAACTGTTTTTGGTTCTCATTGTTTTGTTCGTTTCAGCCATGAACATGTCTTGGTTTATAAGTACTTAGAGAACAGACATTACCGGATTCTCCATGATGCGGCTTACATTTCACACTTACATAGGTGATTTCTAAATGTGTTATCCCGTAGATACACCATTTGATATACATTGTATCAAACTTATAAACCATTAAAAAGTCCTAATGCCTTTATCCTTGTTACTGAACATTGTCTTATCATGAGAATGGACCATAAAAAATATTTTGACAATGTTGAATCGTCATCAATGACTTTGTTTGATCTCCTTAAACCTAGATCTTGGGGTCTCCAGTCTTCTAGGTAGAGTTACCACCGCAATGACTTGTCCTCGGCCATAGTCTCATTCCCTTTGATAATCTATCAACTCCCTCTCTAGTTAGGCCTTTTGTTAGTGGATCCGACACATTATCCATTGACTTTACATAGTCAATTATGATAATTCCTGTAACACCCCAGAAATTTTTGAGCTAAGACTCAAACCATCCTTCGTTATGAATAGGATTTTACCGAGGAATTTAAAATTTCTTAAGTGTTAAGGTCACTAGATGTAGCACCTTGAGTTCCAAAAAGAACTAAATTGGAAATAGCAAAATCTGAAATTTGCAAGTTATGCTTAAGTTATGAGTTTTGGGTCAAATTCAAATGACCATAACTCTTAGTACAAGATGAGTTAGGTGGGCTACAAGATAGCTAATGAAAGGTATTTGAATTATCTTTCCAACGCCACCAAGTTTTCTAGGTTTCGAGGTCGGATGAGTGAGATATCCCCTTTTGAAGTCAGGCTGTCCAGTTAAGGAAAGTTACCCAAAAGTAGTGAGGGGTATTTTGGTCTTTTCCTTATCAAATCAGATTTAGTTCATTTTTAGTAAGGTTTTAAGGGTCTAATCCTATTAGGTTCAGTTTTATAATCCTAATATACGCCTAGGGTTTTAGTTGAGAGTTCAAGAAGAGAAAAGAAGAGAAAAGAGGAGAAAAGAGTAAAGGATC
>JAJONR010004350.1:0-45454 GCA_029582245.1 Solanum etuberosum
TATATATATATATATATATTTGGAAGGATTAATTCAAGTTAATATAATGTGAACCATCTGTTTATAATACAATTTGTCGGATATTGCTATGTAAAATTTTATATACTAATATGAAGATGTGAGTATTTTAATTTTTTTTAAAAATTCTATTATCAAAAGTAGGTAGTTTTTCATTCATTCATTTTTATTTTTATTTTAGAAATAGCAACTTATTTTTTTCTACAAATTACATTATTATCCAAGCAAAGATAAAATCATAACTACACTATCAACTAAAATAAAATTGGGGCATAAAAGGTCTAAATCAAAAATTTCGTTAATCTATTTCTTGAGCCACTGTTTACAATGAGATGGTTTTATCCAACAACAAAGTGCAACACTATAACAATAAACAATCCAACGCTTAACCAATATGAGAAGATAAAATATTTAACTTATAATATATTGATTACTCAAGTAATTTTTGTTTGACTCTTCGTTTTAGAGTAGGTAGTAATGTTATTACTCAAGTAAATTTTTGTTGACTCTTAAATTTAGAGTAAGCTTTAATTTTCTGACGAGTTATTCAAGTAATTTTTGTTGATTCTTTAATAAGTTAATTTTTTGACGAATTACTCAATTAATTTTAATTGAATCTTAATCTTAGAGTAGGTAGACTGATCAAAGTTTTGTCTAAGTAGGCTTCACTGATAAATTTTAATATTTTTTATTTTATTTGAAATTTATAAAATTGAAGTAGAAGGTAGAATTATAATTAGCTATATTTTCTTGCAAACGAGATAATAGAACACTTAAACTAAAATTTAATTAAAAGATGGAGTTGAAAAATAATTTTGAAACACTTTTCTAAATATGAAATTCAACTCCATGTTGGATTTAATCTTTTTATAACCAACATCGATTCGGCTAATTTGAAACGTTATATACATCAGACTTTTTTTTACGGTTTCAAAATAAAGTAAAATTATTTCAACAAAAAAAAATAATATTTTTTTCTATGATTAATGGGTTGTCAATGTTCTAAGTTTTCAATTTTTTTATGTCGGAACTCAAAATGTACAAACAACAAATGAATATACTAACCACAGACTGGTCCACCTCACAGTACGCCCGATCCATGAAGGTTTGGGTGAACTGATATGAAAACGACAACTCATTATTTGCTAGCAAGAAAAGATTTGATACGATAAAGGAAAAATTACCTATATACACGTTTTTATTTATCATATTTTTTTTTATTTTCTACCATTTTAAAATATTATAAAAATCTCTTCTTTTTTCCCATAAACCCAATCACCCGGATACATAAGTCCTCAACTCCCAAACCCACATTTTCTATTCCTATTTTCACTCCTTCAATCTCTCCCTATTTTCTCCCACAATATCATCAGTTACTTTTTTTTCAATGCAATTTGAATTTCAAAATCTTTCTCTCTCCAGTCAATCAAACTCAACTTACAGAACAAGGTAATTTTCGTCTTCACCATCATACAGTTCTTCCTTGTTTTTTTTGCATCATAATTTTCCTGATACATATGGATGATGCTTCTTCTTTTAGTATTGGGATTACCCAATTAACCTCATTATGATTCCGATGATGATGATTGGACTGAAAATAGATTCAAAAGGTTGCAGGATCCATTAACAATGGTGAATCATAATATTGAGAAGTCGAAGAAGGATGAAACTTCATCTTCTAAAGTGCATCTGCAATTTCTCGATCCACATTGCCCAAGGTATACATTTTTTTAAATATATTTACTGTATTTTGATGTTTAATATTGTCTTTATAAGTTGTTTCAAAATTCTGATACATTATTATAAATTGGTGTTCTCGTGTTTCTATATATCACGATTTAAATGTACTGGGTTGATACATAAAATAATGTGAATCACCAGGCTATTGATTTTTTGAAGAATCAAAACGAACTAATTGGTCATCACTGGATACACTACATATTGTATCAAGTTCTATAATGTATCTTTCAATCTTATTCAAATTTAAAAGGTTATATAGACAGTATCAAATCAGTTGTGTGTTATGTATCTGCACTCTTTAATGTTTGTAGTTATTCTCAATGTATCAAGTTATAAATGTACTGTAATCTGATGAAGTATGTATCACTCTCAACTTATGATATATAATGTGTTGTAATATGATGATTTAAGTATCAATCCCTGCATATCATGTACTTGATACAAAATAATATTATTGAATGTGTCATTTTCAGAATATGAAAGTATAATGAGTATCTGATTAAAATTTATGATACATTATACATTATATTAAGCTGCAGTTTGTGTCATATACAAAATATTAATACTATGTATTAGAGAGAATTGATTGGTCATCACTGGATGCTTACAAGGACAAGAAAACAGAAAGTCTGTTGGAAACACAACACCCGTTTGATGTTGAATATGTACAAAATATTATGCAATAAGGAAGCGACACCCTCTAAGTTTTTATATGACTTTCTATTGAGTTATATATTCAATGCAATTTTATAATGTATCTTTTGCATTTTGAAGGGACTGCAAAGTGTTTGTAGTTGCTTTTGCTGAATTTCTTAGCAACGAAATTTCAATCTCATCTAATAGTTTCCGATCTGATTATCTTCGTTCAAGATATGGAGCATTACTATGAAAATACAGTAGCGAAAAGTCCGAGGCTAAATATGTTAGTGAAAATGATGATTCACCGAAGCCCAGGGGCCAATTCACACCACCAGACCAAGAGAATTTGGTCAATATATAA
This sequence comes from Solanum etuberosum, assembly GCA_029582245.1. NCBI lineage: Eukaryota > Viridiplantae > Streptophyta > Magnoliopsida > Solanales > Solanaceae > Solanum > Solanum etuberosum. The sequence continues at coordinate 2,759 of JAJONR010004350.1, forward strand.
TAGTCATTATGTATTTGTGGACACACTCATTTGAATGTTTTACTGTTTTTAAGATACATTAAATTAAGTTTTAGAGTGTTTCTCTAAAAACTTGGTTATTTTGAATTTAAATTTCAATATATTTTATTTTTTTAATATGTATATTTTTCTTTATTTTTTTTGGTTGTAATTATAGTTCTTGTGGTACACAATACAAAATAGGATATTTTTAAAAATTATTTGATACAAATAAGCTTTATAAATTTAAGTATCACACAATTTGATCATTTAAGAGGTTGTTTATTAAGTTATTGATACACTTGATATCTAACCACTACAATGTATATTTCAATATGTATCAATTACAAAAATTAATGTATCAAATATATTATTTTGTCTTTCCTTTTATATGTGATACTTTAACATAAAATTACAGTAAATACAGTCGTTCACAGTCATGATGTATCAGATACATTATTATCAAAATAAAAAAAACATACATTATATAAATATTGTACAAGATTTACAAAATTTAATAGTTTAACAGTGTGATTAAATCATTATCAAGCAGAAATGTACACAAAGTTGAACAAATTTTTATTTGTTAATAGTAACACTTCAATATATTGAAAGATGAATGTATTTTTCTAAAAAGTAATGTATCACTTCTCTTTGGGTAAGAAAGTACAAGATTGTGTGTTGTGACTTTCATGTCTATAACGTCCACAACAGTTTGTGCTCGTAGTTGGCTTATCACTTGAGTTTTTTTTTCTTTTCGTGATCGTCCAGGCATCCTTTTGTATCAATTTCCTTATCTGGTAACGAAACCATTGAATCTTTCACAATTTCTTATTTATCTTTCAAGGCAAACAATGTATCTTTTTCCATAATCATAGACTGAATAAAGATACTCAGATGATGCAACAACTTGTCAACATAAAAAAAAATTAGTGATACATTCCATTAAACAGTTAATTTTATGTATCAATCACAAACAATCACACAACTAACTTATACTTAATATCAGATACAAAATATAAATATAAGTTGATACATACCCTCATTCGCGAACATTTTGATGTGTTTACAACAAATTACATGTATCATCTATAAAACACAATTTTTCGCAAACACAACTACACACTGACTCACAGCTCTAAAAACCCACTACATATACGCCAAACTAGTAATGTATCAAGTTGTAACCATTAATGTATCATGACTTATATATTCATATACAAATTCAAAAATCAAAAGATACTTATTAAAGCACAAATAAAAATAATAATAATAAAGTCACATGTATCTGATACTTTATATTATCAGCACACTAACTCAAAGATCTAAAAACACAATACATATACGTCAAACTAGTTATGTATCAATTTGTAATCAGTAATGTATCACGACTTATATATCAATATACAAATTCAAAAATAAAAAAAATAGAGTGGATACATAGCAAATCCAGACAATTGGGGATGCATATCTGTAATATTCTTGCCCTTTAGCAAATCCAGACAATTGGGGATGCATATCTTTAATATTCTTGCTCTTCAGATATGTATTAATGTGTCTGATACATATTCACTGCAATGTAGTAATCAGAGCAGTGGGGATACATATATGTAATGTTGTTGCTCTTCAAAATAGCAATCGTGTGTGCACAAGGTATTTCGTCTAGTTAAAATCTCCCACAATTACATATTTCTCGCTCAAGGCTAACAATGTATCTTCTTCCAGATTCATAAACTAAAATAATAAATTCAGACGATGCAACAACCTGCAAACATTAAATAAGTCAATGATACATTAAATGAAATATCATTTTTTGGTGTTTTTCAAATCAAGACTGATCAAAGTTTTCTAACTGTTCAAGCATTGAAAAACATGAAAAGATAGAAAAGAACCTGCTTGAGTTCTGGTCAAGGCAAATTGGATATGGCAAAGAACTTGGTGGCATCTCCACCAGTAAGACGTCCATCTCCATCTATACCAAATTAACAACCCCATCATTCAAAATTCATTTATTTTTGCTCTTATTTGAACAAAAACACTAAAAAATTACCAGAATTAGCAAAATTGAACCATTGTTGATTGATCTTCTCGTGTTCTTTACATCGATTAATGGGGCTTGATAGATCGCCATATGTAGCATCAATGTATCTCTCCAGCCATCTTGTCGGTTGTATCAATGACAGATTTGAGATTCAATTCAGCTGTAATGGCTGATTTGAGATTCACAAAAGAAATCATTTTCCCAACAACTATTTCATCACTATTACATCGTTCATAACTCAGATCGCTCACCCAAATTCCTGAATATCTCAACAAAAATTGAGATATTCTCATGTATTTTGGATCTGTTATGATTTGGGATAGATGGAGGAGAAGAAAATTTAAATTTTGAATTCTCTGAATTTGTTACGTATTGGAATAGATTGATATCAATTTGTTTTGCGTAATTCGTGGGATTGATAATTAATTTTACATTTAGATTCCTTTTTAAGCGCAACAATTAAGTTATTTAATGTATCCGAATTTATGTATCCGGTTGAATATAATGTATCCGGATGCTACAATTTTTAAGATTTTTTTGTAAAATAAAAAAGAATAGAAATATGATGTAATTTAAGTTTTACACTATGGGATTTATGTAAGTTATACATGAATAAAACCTGAGGGACAATTAATTTTGTTGATTTTGAAGATAAATGTGGCCTTTTGTAAAATTTCCCATGCATACATTTGTAGCTGAACACTTTGTTGGAAAATGTTATTTCTCATATATTATTTGTCCATGTTACACTTAGTTAATAAAATATTTTGAGATAATTACTTAAAAATATAATTGACTCAAGTAAATGGTCAAAATGGGCCAAAATTTTAAAACTTTATCAATTCTAGCGACTAACTTATTGTTATCTCCTTTTCTTCTATCTTCCCTACACACTCAAAACACACACACGCTCTCTTCTCCATATTCTATTCTTTGTCTATCTTTGAAATTTTCATATATGATTTTATTAGTTGATCTGTTAATTGAAGGTGATTTTTTCAATGAAGATGGCTATTGCAACGGTAATTAACTGATTTGTTTAATTTGCTTGTTCAAAGTGAAATGAATGGTCTCATATGTATATATAGTTAAGTTATTGATAACGATCTTGCTTTTGAATTTTTTTATATATTAAGTCATTATTTTATCTCCTTTATTGGAGTTACCTGGAAGTATTATTGACATTGTTGAAGCCATAGTCAGCCATTTTTGAAGCTCGGAGCTTAAATTTTTGAAAAATGAATTCTGCAAATAAGATTTGTTTCGAGCGGTTATTGTTGCAATAGATCAAGCACATATTAGGGAGCCTAAATATAAAATCTTGGGTGATGTGGTGAAGTTTTTGAGGTGTTTTTGGATGAAACTTATGTTTGGATAAAAGGAAAGACGAAGTTCGTTTTTTGTATAGTTAATGTATATTATTGTATATGATTTTATATAATATATAGCATGTTAGGTGTTTAATAGTGTATATCAAATTTATAAACATTTTTGTAAAAAATAAAATGCAAAAATTTGTATAATATTGTATACCCGATGTATAATGTTGTATACCGAATTATAACTTTGGCTAATAATTTGTAATCTAAATTTTAGACTATTATTTTACCATGTAAGTTAAATAACTGTATATTTCTATAATTATTCCAAATTACTTTGTCAATTTATTATAGAATTAATTACTCAATTGTTGACCTATTTAGTCCTTAAACTTTATTCTTTTTGGAAGTATAAATATTGTTTTGAAACTCCTCCACTGTTAATTAATTTGTTGTCAATACTGCAGAAAACGTTTGAAATGGGTTAACATTTATGCATCCTAAATGTTCTCCAAAAGATTACAGAAAATACCTTACCAGTAACAAAGGAAGGTGAGTTTTGAACTTAGCTTATAGTTCAAAACTTCAAATTTTGGGCATTTCGGGATGGGGTGTTATTGAGGCCAACAACAAATACCAAACGCTCAAGCTCATAACTAGAAAAAGGCATGTCCGAGGAAGACTTCCTCTCAACAGAGCCAGTTTAACTTGTGTACAAGCCAAAAAGGCTTATTTAACTTTGAACAATCAATGTTCTATATCATTTGTCCAATTACTTTTCATACAAAAAAAATATACAGAGGGTGGAATGCAGAGGAAATAATAAAAAATGAATTACAAGGAGAAGAAAAAAAAAATACCGGGGGAGAATACTATTATTATCAAAAGAAAGAGAAGAGGAGGGTGTCAAAGAAGGGGTTCAGAAAGTTCCATTTCATTGGCACCCTCTTGTTGTGTCTCTACACGTCTCATACCTACGGAATCTAAGCCAAGCCATTGCCATGGCCAGCACATGTATCTTGGCCTGTTTAGACCAGTTGTTGATGTTTCCCTGCAGTCTAGCTCTTCAAGCTGACGGGTGAGCTCTTCCACTTTATCCCTCAGCCTCGATGCTCTTAAATCTGCCAGTCTCAATGATTTCTCAGCTGCATCCCTTGCAGCCATGGCTGCATCAGCTGTTTCTTCTTTGAATTTTAGCTTCTTCCCGGACTCTAGTACAGCCTCCTTCGCTGCCTCAAGCTCCTGGCGTACAGCAGCCAACTACAAGAACCATTGGAAGAGAGTCTCTTAGTGCTCTGCAGCAGTTTGTTTACAAGAAATTGTTCCAGAATAGGAAAAAAATCATACGCATTAAACTAGAATCCCACTAAATTTTTGTAAATTTTTGGTTTATAGATGATTTAAGAGTTCTCAATATCTCTAAACCATGATACACAGACAATTCCATAGGCTGAGTCTAAGATGTATTCCTAATTATTTGCATAGTGACAAATGGCCAATGGTGCATGTCCATTCTTTTTTGGTAAGAGTTTGTTGTTGATTAATAATAACATGTGTTATTGTCTATATACTTCCACAGCTACACCGTTTTTTAGTAGAAGTAAATATCTAAGTGCATGAGTCCAATAAAAAGTGCTTGTCTGAGCTTCACTAGACTCTGATTTTCTCTCTGATAATGTCTATGAATTTCACTTCTGACATTTGAGATTCAGAGATTCACATAAGACCTGCATTACAAATTGACACACAGAGGAGCTTTCTCTTCTGTCTATGGTCAGTGGTGCTTGGCCATTCATTCTGGAAGGTTTATCTTGTTAATGCAGTAAATAAATGTAACATTGTCTATGCATTGCTCCATGTGCATTATTTTTCTAGCAGAAGTTGTACATTAAAGTAAGTAACCTCAATATAGAAGTGTATTCCCGCGCTTTAGTAGATTCTGATTTTCCACAGAATTTGATACCAAAGACTTTGGTTTGCCGTTTGAGAGATAAAGCTGGATAAAGGGACAATAACTTGTGGACATCAAACTCTGGTATTGTGTCTTAGCTTAATGTAAGTATCTGACAAGACATAATTGATTCCAACCTAGTGCATAATCTCTAATATCTAAATGGCTGTTCTTTTTTAAAACAATTTCTGCATGCATAAGTTCATACCACTTAGCAAGCAATCATACGTTACATCATGAATCACTACTACTATCTTATTTCATACGACACCAAAGTCTTCGTACGAAACACTTTAATTCTCTCCCACTTTCTTTGTAGCCATAGTTGCTATGATATTCATATTCTAAACTATTTCTAGTCCTTATTAAATCAACTATAGAGAGACAAAGAGGAGAGTGTATCATAGAACAAAACAGCTCTAAAATATAAACCAATAAGACTTGCTTACTGAAGCATGTTGCTCAGGCAAACGACGAGTCGACGACTCTTCTATTTTATTTTAGTAAAACAAAATTGGGACAGGTGATAACAACACTTGCTTCTATTTCTATAGTGGACTTCTATTTCTTTTCCTTTTTTTCTCAGATTTATTATTCCTTTTATATTTATATAAATAACACTATAAAACAGGAAAACCCACAAGTTTCTTTTGCCAGAAGAAAACTCATTGGGTATGAGTTTTACCGCGGATATATTGCCCAGACCAACTGGCATTTCATAAGGAACAAACTCTTGACCAGGAGAATAAAAGGAAACTTGACAGCACAGAAATCTCGATTATCAAAGGACATTCTATCTAAAAAGAGCCAGCAGATATATCATACCCAAATCCAAAATCTATCAATAAATCAACTAGGCCTCAATCCCCAACTAGTTGAGTCAGTTATGGGGATCTTTTGTATCCATTAGGCTCTATACGGATTCATTTAATATATTGCAGTTCCCTAAAAACATAGATTACATAAGGATGTCGAGCCCACTGAGTCGATCTTTTTTTTTTGACAAGGTTTGAAGTTGATCCTCTTTTTTTTTTCCCCCAAAAAAGTACTTTGAAGTTGAATATCTCATTTTGGTGTTCTTATCTTTAACCTCATTAAAATATTGAAACAGATGGCTAAGCAATTTGAGAACACTTTTGACACGAAGTTTTCTAAAATTACCTCTTGCATTAAATGTTTAGCTATAAGCTGTTATAACAGCAGTTTCACTGTACTCTAGGCTACGAGGCACATTCTCAAATCCTAAATCTGAAATATCCCTTTTACAAACTTACATATCATCTTTAATTAATAGCAGGATAATACAAATTTAACGTAGAAATTTTGTTCCTCCGCATGCCAACAATTAAGTGATCAACACATCTTACAAGAACAAAAGAGAGAGATTCCATGAAATAAAATTTGAGAAACCTAAGCCAATAACCACCCCTTCCGACCCACCATCGCCCCCGCCCCACTGAAAGAAGAAAAAGGGAAAGTGAAGAGCATGACTAAAACAATATTAAGATCCATCTCTATTCATGAACTATTAAATATATTTTATCGTTCCAAAGATATAAGAGACAAAGGAAACGAGGGTTAAACTTGAAACCCGTGAAAAAGTGTCTGGATGGAAGAAAAAAATCAGCCAGAAGGAGATACTTCTCTTCATTCTAAAATATAATAGCTGACAAAAAAGTTGAATTTTTTTGGCAGGAGTGATGACATAGACTGTTTTAGCCTGACAAATAAATCAGAAACTTGCTAACAGTTTCTTAGCAATTGAACAGCATGTGTTAGCTTGTGTCTAATGGAAAACAGAACAGCAGAAAAACACATACCCCAGCATGACAAAAGTGGGTCCATAGACAAATATCTATAGATATTTAGTGGACTTCCTAATATATATACAAAGTCTGAGCAAAGGCTAATGGGTTCAATGAACCCGTAACTTATAAGTAGCTCTCTACTTGTTAAAAATGCATTTATGATTTTCAGAATCATTATTTAAATTACATTAAGAGTGTTTAAGAATTCATTACCTGTGCTGCACACTCTTGCTCAACAGCTTTACCTGCAGCAGCTTCTTGCTGTGCAGCTACTTTCCATCGTGTAATTTCTTCTTCAGCAGCAGTGATGTCCAGCATAAGCCCTTCAACCTGCAATGAAATAGTTATTTGTAAGACTTCATTATATGACAAGAAGGATTAAATATGCATATTAGCTTTCCACAACTCTCGTAAGCAGATCTCCATGAATGACATTAAACTCTATGAACCAAATACTAATATCATGAAATACTATATTGAGATTAGGCAGTGCATTACATTTTCATTTGCCACCCTCTCCTTCTCTTCAAGTTCCTCCACACGTTGCTTCCATTGACTGAGTTCCTTCGCTTGAGTTTCCACATGTTCCTTGAGTAAACTTGACTCTTCCCTTTGATTCAGTAAAGCAAAATGACAAAACAACCATGTCAGGCTTAGAATAGATTATGCTCATACTCTAGCATTTCTCGAGAGAGAAAAAAGACAAAGGGGCAATGCATTATCTGCTTGGTCAAGTAGAGTAGTATAACATAGTGAAGAAATGCAGCTAAGACAATAGGTCAACCCAATATAAGCTTCACATGAGGTACCTTAGCTCTTCAACAGTATGTTTAAGGTCAATGATCTCAACCTGAGACTGCTTAATTATATTCTCTAATGCACCAGCCTACATCAAGAACATCAATAAATTAATAACATAACAAGAAACTTTGAAGGCAAATTAGTATTTAAAAAGGACTTACCAAAGCATATACTTCATCCTCTTCAGTATTTGCTGCATGCATTTTATTATCAGAAGCAGTGATCTTACCATCACCAACGTGATTGTTGAACTTGTAATTTATCCCAGCTTCTCTCAATCCATTTTCTGCTATCTTAAACAATTTATTTGTTTTGGATGACAAATCCACTGAAATTCTCTTTGAAAGAGCACTTCTAAGTAAAGACCCAATTTGTTCTTTTTCTTTTACTAACTGAGAAACAGACTCATTTAGGCTTTTCACTTCATGGCTCTTCTCCTCTAGCAAATCCCTTGTTTTCTGCACAACAAATTCACTCATTTCATGTATAGATTCCAATCCTGCTAAAACTGCCCTTATATTCTCTTCCATGTCCATCTCTTGAGCAAGAAACAAGGATTCCGACAACTCAGATGCCTTCCTGGCATCAACAACCTTAACAGCATTATAAATCTGTTCGTGTATTTTCGTAACATATTTCAATTGCTCAGCAAGTAATGATCTTTGCATTTCCAGCTTTGATTCTGAACTGCTCAACTTACCTTCATATTCCTTAACCAAATCTCTCAATTCACCCACTTCACTCTCCAAAGTCTTTTGCTTTTCACACATCTCTTGTTCCAATTCAGACAATTTCTCATCTTTTTCACCTATGGATTTCTCTAAACTCTCAACAACAGAAGCTTTCTTTGCAACCTCATCTCTCAAACCACTAATCGTTGACTCCAACTGTGAAACTTCAATTGCAATTTCATAATTCCTATGGTCCATTTGTTCACGGGCTTCATTTCTTGACTTTGCTGTTGATTCAATCTGTCTCAATAGCTCCTCTACAATGTCATTCGTCCTTTTGATCACCCCATAAGCCACTGCTGGTAATCCTGTGTATTTCTGTGACCTAGGTAATCCACCAGCTACAAAATTCTTAAATTGACTAACTTTTCCAGATATCTTATCAATTCCACTAACTAACATTGAACCTGAAGTTTCCATCTCAGTTCTCATTGAATCTTTTGCCTTTTTCACTTCCTCTAACTCCTTAGAAAATTCATCTCTCTGCTTAATTACTTCCTTCAATTCCTCCGTTACCTTTTCAACTGTTGTCGAAGCTTCGTCCTTTCCCCGCAATGCTTCATCGCGTTGTCTCGAGTGCTCATCCCGCTTTTTGATCGCATCATGAGCGAGAACTCTCAATCTGTTGAACGAAACTTGCAACTGCGATTTAGAATCCTCAGCGGCTAATCGAGCTTGCCGCTCCCGATCCAGCTCGGCGAGAATCTGACGGAATTTCTCAATTGAGACATCTTCTGGTGAGGAAGAATTAATTATATCAATAGGTACCGGATCATCGGCCTCTACGTCGCTCAATACATCGTCGTTATCTTCTTCACCGGCGTTCGACATCGGAAAATTGACAATCTAGCTAATCACATACACATTTCAAAACCCTAGAATTAAGAAAAAGGTGAAGTCAACTAAGTGTTGAAACAAAAGGAAAGCGATTAGGAAGATATGGTGATCGCCGGAAATTTCGTCGGAAGGAGCGGATTTTCTTAGTTTTAAGAATAATCGGAGAGAAATCAAGGGCCGGAAAACTTGGAGGGTTCAATTTCGGCACCAACTAGTCTCTTGTTCTTTACGTTTTTTTTATTTTAATTATAATTATTTTGCTTTAATTTTGGTTTTTAATTCAGTTTTATGTTTCCCGTAAACCGGAGTTGTGATGTTTACTAAATTATATAGCATTTTAATTGAAATATATATAACATATTATTCAAACAACAAATTTAAAAAATTCAAATAATTTCAAATATGCTAAGATACTTAGGATAAATTTGAATGTAATTGTTGAAAATAATAAGATATGATTTCTTGTAAATAAAAGGACTGAAGTTCTTATTGATAAACAAGATCTTTCTGATAATGTGTAATATTATTAATAGGAAAAAATAAGACTAACAATATAATGTGCTTCTACGATAATGATGATTCAATATAATTAGTGCCTAAATATAATTTTTCATATGAGACATATGTTCTTTTTTTATATATTAGGAAGGATCAATTCAAGTTAGTATAACGTGAATCGTGTATTTATAACATAATTCGTCGAATATTGCTATGCAAAGCTTTATTTACTAATATGAAAATGTAAGTAATTTAGTTTTTAAAAAATAAAATATTATATTATTAAAAGTAGGTTTTAGAAAAAATCAACCTGCTTTTTTCTACCAATTACAATATTATCTAAGTACAAAAAAAAAATACACTATCAACTAAAAATAATAATTGGCGTGTCAGAGTTTGAGAGGTCTAAATTAAAGATTTTACTAATCTATTTCTTGAAATGAGATAGATTTATCCAATAGCAAAGTGCAACACTACAATAACAAACAATATAACAGTTAACCGATATAAGAGGATAAAATATTTGACTTGTAATCCATTAACCAATATGAAAAGATAAAGTATTTAACTTGTAATTATTAATTACTCAAGTAATTTTTATTTGATTCTTTATCTTACCGTAGACAATAATATTCTGACTGATTACTCGAGTAACTTATTAATTATGTTAGATTTTTAAATTTAGAATAGGCATTAATTTTCTGGCTAATAACTCAGATAAAATTTTGTTCTCTCTTTAATATGGTGATCGGCAGAGATTACGTTGGAAGGAGCAAATTTTCTTATTTGTAAGAAATAATCGGAGAAATCAAGTGCCGGAAAAGGAAAAGAATGAAATTTCGACGATTCAATAATTATGTACTCCCTCTATTCACTTTTATGTATTCACCAGACTAAAAAATATATTTTAATTTTATTTTTCCACTTTAGTATATCATGAAGAAAATAATTTATCTATTTATATTTTACTTTTAATATTAACTACTTATTCCTCTAATCATTTTTCAAGTCGATTGAAATTATACACCAATTAATATGAATATTATAATAAAATATATACTTTGTTTATTATTTTTTAAGAAGCGTGCAAAGTTGGTTATGAATAAATCGTATATATATATAAAGGAAAATATTAGGCCCGGTGACGTGGCGTCTTCACAATTTAGAATTCCCTTTTATTTTTTTAATACAAAAATAGCGTTCCCCTCCTCTCCCTAAACGCTACATACAGTCGTCTCCCTTCCTATACAACCTAACTCTACACAGCCGCATCACATCAACTCTACAATACGGACTTTGCTTAAATTGTTTAATCAAATATATGAACATATCCATAGCTATTAAAGCCCAATACGTTATAAAATGCCAACCTATAAATTCAACTTGCAACTACCCTATTTAATACTTCAAACGCTGGCTCTTGTGAATGTGAATTAATCAAACAACACTACTCTTCCCAAACACTGCATCGCTTCCTAACGGCTATTCCAAAACACCACGTTTATTCTAACGACTCCTCCTAACTGCGTCTCTTCCTAACCACTGTTTCAAAACAATGCGTCTTTTCCTAACGGGTGTCAACCTCTTTGAAATGGCCTCAACTTCTATGAGTATATCTTTGAAATGTATACCACTTTGTTCGATTGTTTATTAGGGACGCACTTACCAAATGACACAAAACAGGAAACTTTGGTACACGCAGTAATCTGAAAGAATCAAGCCAACAGGTTTCGAGATAAGTTGAGCAAAGGCTCAGTGATCATTATCAAGAACTTTAAGGTCGCTGAAAGTATGGGCGAATACAGACCAGTAATGTCCAATGTTAAAATCACTTTCTTGCGCATAACGTCCATACAGAAACTACAGGATGATACTGTTCAGATCCCTGTAAATGGCTTCCAGTTCATTCAGCAAGACATGATTCATTCAAGGCTCAACAACAACACCCTCCTATCGGGTATACTTATACACATCGCTTTTGTGGTGCACATTCATCAACGTATGTACTTAATATTCTCCCTTTTGAACTTGTAGATGTGGTCGGATGCTTATGTGGAATCAGTGATATAGAGAGTGTTGGTTTCAAGTGGAAAAAATCCGACATACACATTCTTACTAATTCGTAATCCACTAATCTCATCTAATTTACACTTATATTTATTCACCCCAAAGAACAAGCATACTAACTGATACCCTTAACAACTATATACCTACCGATTTAGTATTGTTTCAACGAATCATATCATTTTATACACTAATACATTATATTGTGTGTTTAGCGCTGATAGGTCTGCCAAAGCAAAAATAACTTTGTGGGAGGAATACGGGGAAGGATTTTACCCCTACTTATTCCCCCCGAGTCCGGACCATACATTGTCATTGTTACAGCAACAACCGTAAAGGAATTCAAAGGTAAATACTATTTAAGACCATATTAGTTAAGTGCCCTATTAACATTCTTAACTCATTGTGCCATTTAATGTTGGCTTATTTGATTATAGGTGAAATTACTTTTGCCACCACCGCAGCAACCAAAACACATGTTAATCTTTCAATGGACGACATCACCTCCTTGCTTCAGAAGTTTGCAACCAAATCCGTTCATATACAAACAATTGAGAGTGCTAATGGAAGTAGCATACCAATTGAGGAAGCAATGTTCCAAAATCGAATGACTGTTACAGAGTTGCTTGATTCGGACTAGAGTAACGACATAGAGGTTAGTGCCTTAAGAACCCTTCATACCTTATGAACAATACAATAAATCAATAGCCTTCTAATGCAATTGTATATGATTATTTTGACATTTGGTAGGAATCTATGGTTACATTGCGGGCTCAAATAACTGAAATAGATACCTTCTTTGATTGGTATTGCATATCATGCAACTTATGCAACAAAAAAATAGAACCTACAGATGGTATCTACACATGTCACAAGTGCAGAAAAAATTGTGACTTCCCGTTGGTTAGGTATGAAAATATTTGACAAAGTATCAAAGCCTTACTTTTAAACCAATACTAATATTATTGACAAACACAGGTACAAGATACACATTAAGGTAAAAGATAATGATGGGAAGACTACTTTGATCCTTTTTAATGGGGTCGCTGAAAAGTTTCTTGATACTTCTGCTTCCAAATTGGTTAATCAATTGTCCAAAAGTAATACTCATGTACCATCACAAATTGAGAGCCTATGCGGCAAGGAGTTTGTATTCAAACTAAAATTGAGCAACTACAATTTAAAAGAGGGGCTGGAAAATTATACCGTGACAAAAGTGTATGTGCCGGATGAAGAATTGGAATTGCAACACCGCATTAACAAAGAGAAAAAAGTGATGTCCCATATTCTCATTCACATTTTAATACGTATTTCATTTATACATACAACATTGATCTGCAAATCAATCCGTTGAACATACACCTGCTTTAACGATTAGTATGCATTTAAAAATACAGGAAAAACTCAGAATGGAAGGTATGCCAGACTCACATGTGTAGAATGCAGGAGGTTCACACACAAATGACTCAAACGAACATCCTGACGAAGGGGAGGGCACTTTCAGTTGCAAAACAATAGTTTATGCAAGAAAGCTGAAGAAGCAAAGAAAGTGTTTCATAGACAACGACGGAGATAGTGATTGAGACACTAAAATATTAAAAAATTAGAGTCTTATAACCTCTTTAATATGACTTTAATATTATTATTGTAATCAAGTAGTGTCTAAGTTGATTGTTAAGGTACTTTAGATTTACGAGTACAATCCAGGATGATTTTGTAGCAAATGTTGTAGATGTATGTAATCATAGGGTATTATGTTTCCTCAACTGCAACTAAAATACGCACTACTAAATGCGGTTGCATTTCATATATATTTATATCTGCCTTCTCCCCATTTTCACAAGTCTACATTTTAATGAGCAATAGAAATTCTGATATAGATAACTTTTTCGATTAGTATTACATTTCCTGTAACTTGTGCAACAAGAAAGTTGAATCTTTAAATGGTGTCTACACATGCCAGAAGTGCGACAAACATTGTGACTTACTGTTGGTTAGGTAAGCAACCAATTAACAGTGTAGCGACAACTTACTTTCTAAGGAACACTAATATTTTACGCACACACAGGTTTAAGATACACATTACGGACAAGGATAATGGTGGGAAGACTACTTTGGTCTATTCCCATTTTGCTTTTAAAGTTATATGCTACCTACCGATACTCAAGAGGGCGTGAGTTACTCATTCAAGTAATGGCGTTAAAAAACTCATTAACGTCAAACATATTATACCGCTGCATTACATATGTGTCATCGAAAATATGCATTTTTCTATGTAAGTTTGTACGACAATGACATTTTGTTGTCAGTAATTTCTGGATAGTTGTTAAATTATATGGAATAATGTCAATACCTTAGTAGAGTAATTTAAAAGAAAAAAAGACCTCTTACAAACCAAATAGTTTGTCTTTCAATTAATACATTGAAATATCAAGAATTTTTTATCCTCCAATTAAAAAAAAGACATAAATCAAAAATTGGTTTACTGTTTAGTTTCGTTGTTCATGGGCTGTTGGAATTCAGAGAGCAAACTTTAACATTAACAAAGAAGCGTATGAGAATCCCCATAAAAAAAATTGATACAAGCAAATACAAAAAAAGTGCACACTTGAGAAAGGTGAATGTCTTAATTTCCTTAAAACTTATTGAATGAAAAAAATTGGTAAGTTTATGCACCATTAAGAGTACTTGCACTTGGTAATAAAAAATATGACCAATTCAACCATCCGTGAGATTCATGTGAAACGTTCCACTTGGAATGCATTACAAAAACTCAAAATGCATTTATATGTCAATTTTTGTTAATATATTCTTTTGTGTACGTTAAAACTCCTTAAATGCGGCTATACATTCCGGCATAAAAACTTGCTTGCATCGCCGGGGTAATATAAAATACACTGACCTATAACCCACGAATAACGACTGTAAACTGAATGAATTTAATTGCTTGCGAAAAATAGAAAGAACCAACTTCACATTTCACCGAACTAAAATAAAGAGGCAGCAAGAGAAATGTAGCGTAACTGGGAAATATCGATCCATATGGTCCATGCCATTAACTAACCATATTAATTTCAAACCAAACAACGCGACTGTTGGACTATTACACACCGCCACACCGAAAGGGTGTGTCCTTTGGCACACTTAATCCAAGCCGCTTCCAATTGGTATAAAACAACTAACAAATACTTTCTTCAAAGGGCAATTCAAATATTATTCCCCAACTTTCTGTCCATTACTCTGGCAACTACGTCGGCTAATAAGAATTCAACTGCAACAGCCTGATAAATCAAGAGAAGACAGATTGGCCAGTAATCTTACCAACAGAAATTTACAACACAAATTCAACCACATGACATCACCGGAAAGGAGCACTATATGAGCGAGTGGTGTTTATGAAGTTAGACGCAATACATATAGGAGATCCAAATTCAGAGCAGTACACTCTGCCTCCATTTACAACAACCACACAGGGAAGTCTAGGTAAAGTGCCACACCATAAGCAAATATACTATAAAATGATTGAAAAAGCGTGGCCGATTACCGTGGCCAATCACGCCTACATTACATTCACCTGCTCAAAGTATACGACACATCTTCAAAGGAGACGAATTAGTGCCATACCGAAATAAAATTAACCACACATTGATTACCATTACAAAACACTAAATAACACTACCTTTACAACGTTATATTAATAGACAGACTACAATCCATTTAACATATTATCTAATTCACCTTTTATAAATAGCAGGTTCTCGAATAATTGGGGTTAGCACATATCAGGATATTAGCAGATCATGGGGACAGGCATAATGGATTTGATTACAAACACTATTAAGGCATTTTGTGGGTCTACAGATATTCCCACCGACATTAAGGAATTACAACAACTTCTACCTCGGTTAGAAAGCCAACACAGGAAGTTCACAAAAAATGTGAAGAGTTATACATTAACAGTGAACTACAATCGGAGCACAGAGGAATTACTAAATATCATAAAATTCCTGCCCAAAAATGCCCGCTTGAAGTGAAAGCTCACATTAGTTCAGAGGAAATACAAAGATCAACCACAGAAGCAAGCGGATCTGATTGTACATTTTGTCAAAATCATGGCAAACGAGATGAAGCAGACAAATAGCCCAACCATACAATTGCAACAACAAATACATGGTACGTTTCAATTCACCCACATATACCTCCACAGAAGGCCCTAACAATTTAATTGTCTACTACTTACTACATATGAAGACATTGAAACGTTTATAATGGACGCTGAGAAAGGGTGAACACATCCTCATATCTACCAACCCACTGTCTACTTACATGCGACTACCCTGATGATCAATACTTAGTAACAACATTGTCAAAACTACTTTTCAGGGGACCAATCTAACCCGTCCTATGATTCAATTATGGAGGAATGTAAAGACGTCACACTTCAAAATCATCTGCAGACAAGCAGCAACATAATTATTTGCCAGAATACAAATATATTTTGAATACCTTTAACAGCACACATAATTACATATACACCTAACTCTGTAGTGGGTAAGGAACTCCAGTATTCGTGCATACAATACTTATACTCACTACCAACAATCTTCTATTGCAGGTTAATACAAGAAAACTTGGAATTTAGGGCCTCCAATGTACACCTATCAATATTGTGGGGCCATTCTATGGTATGAAGAATGGACAAACAAAAGTACAAATACACGACAACCCAAATTCTCAATCTGTTGTATGGAAGGTCGTGTTCGTCTACCATTATTGACTCAACCACCACCTTACCTTCAATATCTCTTGGGCACTGAATCCGGGCAAATGGGTGTACAGTTTAGAAAAAATATCAGGGTATACAACTCCATGTTCGCATTTACATCTATGGGAGGTCGAGTGGACAGATCAATCAATCGTACAAAAGGTCCTTATGTATTCAGAATCAATGGTCAAAATTATCATCATATTGGCTCTCTATTACCAAAAATTGGGAAAAAGCCACAATTTGCGCAGCTATATATATATGATATTGAAAATGAAATAGGGAATAGAATCAATACTCTAATGCATGAAGAAGTTGAAACAGACATTGTTCAGGGAATATCTCAAATGCTAGACGAGCATAATGTTTTGGTAAAATCATTTCGTATGTCAAGAGATAGATATAGAGAACAAGCACAAATGGAGTTTCGCCTGCGTCTGCTATCATAAAGGATCAACGATGGTCGGCAATATATACCAACGGCTTTAGAAGTAGCTGGATTGATCATTGGTGATCTTACAGATGCTAACTTCCAGCGCGATGTTATTATGGAACACCGCAAAAATGGGCTCCAAAGGATCACCGATTTACACCCAAGTTTCATGTTGATGACTTACCTATTAATACATCCATATGGGGAGGATGGATATAGGCTGGGAATACGACTGGTTTCTGAAAGCCACAAAACTTACATACGAGAAAACTTGACAATGAGGCAATTTTATGCATACCGCCTTTGACAACGGCTTAATGAAGGCCACACTCTTATACAAGCTGGTAGGCTACTGCAGCAGTACATTGTGGATGGTTACATGACAATTGAAGAAGAACGATTTAGATATATCCGAAATAACCAAACAAAACTTAGGGCTGATCTTTTTGGTGGCTTGATGAATGCTATTGTACGTGGAGATTCAGATTGTTCACAGGTGGAAAAAATAATTATACTACCTTCGTCACACACTGGGGGACCTTGCTACATGGCACAAAATTATCAAGATGCAATGGCTATATGTAGATGGGCTGGATATCCAGATTTATTTCTTACCTTCACCTGTAACCCAAAGTGGCCAGAAATAAATGCAATGTTGCGCCTAATTGGCGAAGATGCCGATGGTAGCCGGGTGGACATCATATGCAGAGTTTTCCAGATCAAGTTGGCCCAACTAATGCAACATATTAAAAAGGATAAGCCATTCGGGACAATAATTGCGAGTAAGTTCTGTCTATCAAATACTCTTACATACCTTCCTACTTAATCACACTATTTGCAGCATCCAAAAATGTATTATTATATTACAATATAGATGAATATATTAGTGTGAACTAAGACCAGGATATTTCCACCCTCTAATAGCCAGGTGCACGACCCACTTAACCAGAACTGTCACGAGGGTTAATTACTACAAAAAAAAGTAACTTTCTTACCAAATACATAATATACATTAACAGACAAGGCTGAACAACATAACACAAACAAAAAAGGAAAACAAATGGAACTAAGCCGTACTTTATAGTTCCCGTTACAATAAATAAGTGAAGGCTGAATAGTAGTAAAGGATAGTGCGCCCTGCACTTACTAACCAACCAAAATCATGCCCAACAACAAAAATCAAATTACCAATCATAATAAATAATGATTCATGATATCATTCAACTTATTAAATACGGTAAGAGGAAAATTATGTATAACATGAAATTATTTACTATGGACTTTACATGTCTGCGGAAATAGGAATACTCTGTTGAATAATTACAGAAGGAACAATCAATATGAAATAAAACAATTACACAGTTCTAAACTTTAATAAAGTAGTATATAAAGTAAGTTCTGTCATGCACGTCAACACTTAAACAACAAATTGTACTACTGTAAATGACCTACATTAAAAGATGAAGAAAGAGTTATAACGTACAGTGACATCATACACCTCTGCATTGCATGAATAGATTAGTTAGGCCAATAGTATTAACTCATGCATCTAGAAATGAGTACCTACCTTCTCTAATGCTACTACCTGACATCATAATTTCAAAGATTAGGCAAGCATTAAACGGGCAACAACATCTTAACCAGACCCAGATACTAATCATTTTGCAGGTATATATACAATTGAGTTTCAAAAAAGAGGTTTGCCACATGCACATATACTGCTCTTCCTTCATGAATCACAAAAAAATCCCACATATTGACAGAGTAATATCAGCTGAAATACCTAATCTTGAAGAAGATTCAGATGGGTATAATGCAGTCAAGAACTTTATGATACATGGACCTTGCGGAGAACTCAATCCCCGTTGTCCATGTATGAGACAAGGGAAGTGCACAAAGCATTTTCCTAAGAAATATAATGACCGGATAAATTTTGATTCAGATGGATTCCCTATTTATAGGAGACGGAACACATGTATTGAAGTGAAGAAAAATGGAGCCAGTTTAGACAACAAATATGTTGTTCCATACAACAGGGACTTGCTTGTGACATTTAATGCACATATAAATGTTGAAGTCTGCAATTACTCAAGGTCGGTGAAGTATCTATTCAAGTATGTCCATAAAGGGTCTGATAGAGCAACAACAATAATAAAATCGTCTGAGATGACAATAGACAACGATGAGATCTGAAAGTATCTAGATTGCAGATACATCTCGGCTACAGAAGCTTGCTGGAGGATCTTCAAATTCGACATACATTACAGACAACCAACAGTTGAGCGATTACCATTCCATTTACAAGGACAAAACACCATAATATTTGAAGAATCAAGGCGAGCTGAAAGCGTACTGAGCAGGCCAGATATTGAAAAAATAAAATTCACAGAATGGTTTGAAGCAAACAAAGTATACCCTGATGCAAGAGAGCTAACATATTCAGATTTTCCTACGCGTTGGGTATGGAATGGAAAAGAAAAAAAATGGACCAGGAGGCAAAATGGACGGGCAGTTGGTAGAATCTACTTTGCACATCCAGCAAGTGGAGAGCGTTTTTATTTGCGCATGCTGCTTACTTTTGTCAAAGGGTGCACTTCATTTGAAAGCATTAGAAGAATTAATGGAGTAGATCATAAAACCTATCGAGAGGCTTGCTACGCATTAGGCTTATTAGATGACGACAAGGAGTGGAATGACTGCTTGGCAGAGGCCGCCCAATGGGTAAGTGGAAATGAATTGCGAAATCTTCTTAACTATACTTATTCACTGCCAAGTTTCTGATTCGTGCAAGCTTTGGGAGAATAACTATAAAATATTATCAGAAGATATCACATCGATGCAGAAAAAGAGATTACGATTGAAAGATTTACAACTAACTGACAAACAAATAGAAGCGTATTCACTGTTAGAAATTGAGAACATGCTCATAAAACTGGGCAGAAGTTTGAGAGACATAGAAAGGATGCCACTGCCAGATACTACATTAATGCGCAATGTAGGAAATCGTCTGATCAATGAAGAGCTAGACTATGACAAATGTGAACTCAAAAGTATGCATGATAAATCATTTTCCCAGTTAAATAGTTGTCAACTACCGGCATACGAAGCAATAATATCATCCGTTGATAATGAAGAAGGCAGATTATTTTTTATACACGGACATAGTGGTACAGGCAAGACATTTTTATGGAATACAATTATTTCAAAGATCAGATCAGAATCAAAAATAGTTCTCCCAGTCGTTATTTCAGGTATAGCAGCTTTATTGTTACCAAATGGCAGGACTGCTCATTCACGGTTTCATATTCCGCTAGACGTCACTCCTGAGTCAACATGTGACATAAAACAAGGCAGCCAATTAGCAGAACTGCTAAAGAAAACCTCTTGATAATTTGGGATGAAGCACCAATGGCAAACAAATATTGTTTTGAAGCCTTAAACAAGACCTTGAGGGACATTCTCCGAGGTAGGTATGAAAATAGCTTTGACAGGCCTTTTGGGGGACTAACAATCATATGTGGTAGTGATTTCAGACAAATACTGCCAGTAATTCCAAAAGAAACAAGAGCTGACATTGTTGATGCATCGCTAAACTCTTCACACTTGTGGCCCTACTTTTCTATTTTTGAACTGAAGGAAAATATGCGACTTACTTGTGGGAAAGTGATGGATTGTGAAGCCGACAAAATTGCAACTTTTGATAAATGGTTATTGGAGATTGGAGATGGATCCATTTATGCAGATAAAAAGAAGGAACTCATTAAGCTGTCGCCTGATGTATCCATTGCACCATCACACGATCATGTGGAATCAATTGTAGATGCAGTATATCCAACCCTATTACAAAAGTACAACGATCCTACATACTTGAAAGAAAGAGCCATACTCACACCAAAAAATGAAATGGTTCATGATCTGAATGACAAAATTATGAAAATGATACCAGGGGAAGGAAGAACCTATTATAGCTCTAACAATGTGTGCAAAGCAAGTGTGAACACAAATGAGGAAGATATATTGTACCCAACCACATTCGTTAACAACTTACGATTCTCAGGCATCCCTAACCATGAAATACACTTAAAAGTAGGAAGTTCGGTTATGCTTCTTAGAAATCTAAATCAAACAGAAGGCCTCTGCAACGGTATAAGATTAATTATCACACATCTTGAAAAATGGTCCGTTAGTGCTGACATCATCTCTGGTAAGAACATCGGCACTAGAGTCACGATACCCAGAATTATCATGTCTCCAAATGATTCGAAGTGGCCATTCAAGCTTAACAGACGCCAACTTCCTTTAGCAACCTGTTATGCTATGACAATCAATAAGAGCCAAGGACAAACTCTTCAGAGAGTTGGATTGTATCTTCCAAAACAGGTATTAACACGTGGACAATTATATGTTGCAGTATCACGTGTAACAACCAGAGAAGGATTGACAATCTTCAACGCGGACGAGGACACCGAAGACCATACCATTAAAAATATTGTTTACAAAGAAATCTTTCAGAATGTATGTCCAACACTTGTGGAAAGACAGAAGGTATTTCTTAAAATTTATCGTTAAGGTTTTCAAAAGTATCCTTACGTATAAAAATAACAGAAATAACTTCGCAGAATGATGGGCGTTCAAATAACTAGGCATACAAGACAGGAATCACAGTGGACATGGAATGGGAAGGCCACTGGACATAACCACATATCAGGTTCTAAAGGCCGTAGTCAATCCAGAAAATAATGCATCTGTTGCAAATACATACCATCAGAGGTAATCGAAGGACAATTGCATTGCCATCGTCATAATATTGGTTCAGGTTATATGAAAGTTAGGCTAAAAACTTTGCAGGGAATACTTTTACAATTTAATGTGTATGTATTATTACATGGTCTGCAAATTTATTTAGATAAAACGATACACAATTACTGTATTACAACATCAACATATGCATATTCATTTTTTAGTGGTAGTACATATTATATCAATGGCCAAATATAGGTTGGCCTTAACATTTAACACTTATTTAACTATTACACTAAAACTACAATAACATGTCACCTAAATTGGGAATTACATACCCGCGCGAAGTGCGGGCAATTTACCTAGTAAGAGATGTAATTGTTAGAGTTTCATAGTATATAAGGAGTAATATACCAAAAATGTGTTTGAAATTGAGTTATATTATAGAAGTGTTTAATACTTTTCTTCCGTATGTTAGACACGAAATCTTCTCTCATCACAACATCTAAGTTGTCGCTTCATTATTTATAAGCTAAAAAGAATTCTAAAGCCAATCCACACGTGTATCTTTGTAGACATTGCAGACCTAAAAAGTTATAACTTAACCATATTTAATATTCATCAAGAGTAATATAATAACGAAAAAAGAAATGTAAAATTGTTGTATTTATTACTCTATCACATACAATTTGGACGCTTACTTTGTATCATTCAAGATATATGAGGACAACAAAATACATTTAGGGGTTGTTTGATTTAGATTCTAGTAAGGACGGGGATTAGTAATGACAAAGATTATAATATGGAAATTATTTGTTTGATTTGTTGTATTGTAAAATGCTAACTATACATTAGTCATATATACCATCCATTATTCACGCTCAACTTCAGCACCTCTTATCCGCACTCAAATACATTTCGTTTGATAGAGTGTATAAGAATAGTACTGAATACGGTATATTAACAATGTTGAAATTAATATGTGAGATTGTTTCTCATGCATTGTTTAATTAGTTTGATCTATTAAAGACAATTATGTGTTTCACCATACTTATTTATGTATTAATAACCCTTATATTGCTAATATCGTAGTTCGCAATGTGTTAGTTATACACCCCATAGAGTGTTTATCTATTAAAGACAATTATGTGTTTCACCATACATGTATTAATTATACATAAGGGGAACCCTACCAAACAAAGGATTAACTAATACCATAACTTTTACATGTATTAAATTCTCTAATATATCCTACCAAACGAGTTTGATAGAGCGTATAAAAATAGTATTGAAAAGAGTGTATTAGTAATAATGTAATTAGTAATGTTATGTTAGGATTATTTCTTATCTACTGTTTGATTTGGTGTATTAAGGACAATTCTGATTTTAACCATGGTTATTCACGTATTACTAGCTTTTGAATAACTCATGTCATGATTTGCTATGTACTAGTTATACACCCTATAAGACCGATTAAAGTGTTATAACTAATACATGTATTAGCTAAACATGGGTTGAAAATCCTCCCAAACAAATGATTAAATAATATCATGACTAATACGAATATTACTTTAATATTCCCCTAATACATCATATCAAAAGACCCCTTACAATCCTCCATTTGTAAGCTTATACAGATAGGGGCTAAAGACTGCAACTCTTAATATAAGTTAACACCTTACAGCTTTTGTTGAACTCAATCTTCCTACTCTTATGGGGAAACATTAACAATGGCTGATGAGATATTTGGTTGTTAAATCATTTGACACTTACTTTTATATTCAGCTTTCACTATATATGTGTTTTGTATGTGATCCAGCATCAAACAAGGAAATAACAATTATTTGCTCCTTTTTTTTTTACATACATGACATGGGGACTAATTAGATTCATATTTTCCTCTAGACCTAAAGCAACTAACAACAAATGAAGTATTTGGCAAATCATAAAGCAAAGAAAACAAGCGTCAATGCAAAGGCCCTTTAGACAGACAAACTCAAACAACATCCTTCTCTAAAATCACACCTACCAAAAGATACACAACTCAAATCCAAAACTCCACGACCCATAAAAGAATGCAGAAAGAAACAGCACAAGGAGTTGCAAAAAGAGGCATAGAATACCAGTAGACTTAAGGTTTAACGTAGAAGAACTTGGCGACAAGCCAACAACAGAATCAATTGAATCTCTATTGCTTTTTCTTACTTCAGCAAGAAGACAACCAGATTCTTGAGAAAAATAAAACGGGAATGTATAGCATCCCCTTTGCTATACAATTGAATCTCAATACAGTAATGATTACCAATCCTGAATGTATAGCATCCCCTTTGCTTTAAAGAAACAAGACATAAGTGTCAAAAACACACCTAAACTATTTCTTTCTTTTTGAGTTTCATACCTAAATTATTGGGAGTGTGAGTTTAGGTATGAAACTCACACTTCAACTCAAAAAAAGGGGATAGGTTTCTCACACTTATAAGTGATAGTTTAGGTATGAAACTCAGACTCTCAATAGTTTAGATATGAAGCTCAAGAAAGGGAGATAGTTTAAGTATTTTTTAGACCCTTATCTCAAGAAACAATAGTAAAGTAAGACAGAGAAGGAAGTAGGCTTTCAAATTGCAGGAACAAAGTTTTTGCAAAAGATATTGGCATCAATCGATGTCAAATCAGCTCTTTAACTCTAGTAATATCCTCCCTTTTTTTGTTTTAGCGAAGTTCTTCCACAAAACTCATGCTCCCAAGCTGTAATATCTTCCCTTTTTTTGTTCGCGCAAGAGCAACAAACTTCTCAGATGAATGATATTATATCCTATTGCCGCCAAAATATATAGCAAAATTACACAATGTAAATATTTGCCTGTACAACACAAAATCAACAAAACACAAGTACACAATTGGAACATGACAATAGCATATCAAATGACCAGACCCTGCACTCTAGAATGACAGAGCATCGGTTATCTTTCAAAGCAAGATGTGTGGCTTCATCTAAACAATGAGAGAAGAAACAACAAGATATGTGGCTCCATGAGTAAATGAATGGATCTATTTTCCCGGTATCAAAATTATAAATGTTCAAACCAAGCTAATTCCCATTCCTGTAGGCGACTTCAAGGACAAAACAAAAATCATTGCAAGCTAAGAAAGAAACCTTCAGAGACACACTTGAGAACTAAAACAACCGATGCAACCACAATTGATTGGTCAATTCCTTTCTACAAACTTAAGAAATAAGAATCTCAAAGATACTGAGAAATAGTCTGTAAAATTTCTCACCTCTGCAGAGGATACAGTCATGCAATACTTTAAATCTGCCATTACCTTTTTGGTGTAATTTGAAACCTTTTAAACCAGTAAAAGCTGTAACAGCAAGGGAAATATATAAGAATAAAAATAAACTAATCATTTCAATATGATGCTAGCAAAACAGATGATTAGCCAACCATAACACAAATTAAATGGATTAACTTATAGCAACATGGATAAGGCTGGCTTACACTTTGCAGGCAAGGTCCATTGAAAATGACAATAACACTGGCCTTTTCCAAGTTACAAGAATCCATATGTAATCTGGTTCAGAATCAACCAAAACTGATACAAGAGCAATTACATATTTCCTTTTATCATAATTAACGATATACAACTGATACAGGTGCAGTTACATATTCAAATTCTGAGAACAAAGCATCTCATTGATATCAGCTTATTTGAATAAAATTTCCAGTAACTGAAGGAAAAAAGAATGGATTCCTACTCTGTAGACCTAGTAATAGTCTAATAGAATCTATTCTGTTGGTAATGATACTGTTGATCATGATCTGAATCTGGAGCGAAATTGTGTGATTCCAAGGAACTCCTGAGGCGCCAGCCCTCAGGTTCATTCAGGAACTGATTTGACTCTATATAACTCCGGAGACTCACAATCACTTTGACCAACTTTGCATCACCTCGATCTTTCAATGCAGTTAGAAAATCTCTAGCAATGATATCCAGCAGCTTTCTGAATTGTGTCTTATATCTTTTGTGTAGAGCAAAACCTGCCATCTGGTAACCAAGACATTTTCTTTTAAGTCCTACCCACATTTCATCAACTTAAGAGGAGCTAATAAAGAGCTTTTTCAACTTACTTCAAGAAAAGCCTGCAATGCAGCTGCGGTGTATAAATTTGCAGGTAAAACATTTAAGAATCTGGCTATCCATGCCCAACCTTCTCTGATGCCATGCAAGTTTTGGCAGCCGTCAACTTCAGTCTGCCATAAAATGCAGTTTACTACTAAATCAGTTACTATATGAAATGATTAAGGGAAAAAAAGCAATTTTGGTCCTTGAAATTGTGAGAGTTTTTGTCCTTGTACTATTGGCCTGAGCACATCTGACCTCCAATTAAACAAAGTGAGCACTTTTAGTCCCATCACCAAGTAAATTTAACAGGATTTCATATTCAACTAAAGGAAACTAATTTGGGATTCTGTTATTTCCATCAAACCTCAGGCCAAAGAAGCTCTGCACCAAGAACTCCCTTAACAAAATTACTATACGTGAAATGCAGATATTAGTTTCGCTAAGCTCAACCAAATGGCTTTGATCATTTCTGGCAGCATACATCTCTGCTCATAACCTGTAGTATTGGTAATTAGTATTTTTTAAAAAGGCATCTTCTGCCGAATATGTTTCCTGCTCTGATGAAGTTTGTTGTGTTTGTGGCCAATGATTCAGATAATAAACTTACTAGAACCATTTGGAATATTGTTGGTTAACTGGAGGATTTCAATTGAACCGGTCGTCGGGGTCGTGTCCTAGTTTGGGTGTCAGGGTCGGGTCCTAGATCGATTATCGGGTCAGAAATTATTTTCCTAAAGAATATTTTCTAGTCTCAAGCCAAAAATAGAAGACATTTTCTAGGAAGTGTTTTTCATTCACCAACCAAACATTAAAAAATATTTTCTACTCATCAACCAAACATGAGAAAATAAGTTAGAAATCCACTTATTTTCCAAGAAAACATTTTCCTTCATACCAAACACACCCTAAAAGATGATGGGCACGAATTATGATGATTATATGTATATTTGGTATTCCCTTTATTATCAAGTTGAAAGTATCGATGCGTGGAAACTGCTGATATCGCTGCTGACTGAAGTAGGAAGAATGGCTACGTTGTTAGAGAAACTACAGAACCCAAATATGCCCATTAGTGACGATAAAAAGATATATGTCCGTTAGTAGAAGATAACATTTGTTAGTTCTAATAAGTGACTGGACTAAAATAGCACATTTTGTTTCATTGGTCAGATATGCTCACACGAGTAATCCAGGGCCTAATACCGGAATAAAGTAATAACTCAGACCAAAACCCCTATTTTCCCAAAAGGAGTAAGATACATGAGAGCGTCAGCAACATAAGCATTGAGGATTTCTTGAGGATAAAGTAACAAATGTCTAAGCAACTGACCTGAACAAGAGCACCATATAATTTCATGCATGCACTTAAGCGATCCACATAACTATCAGTACTTTCCATCTTCCCTTCTTCCTCTGCATAGCCAATAGCTTTGTAATAAGCTTCTTTAGTCTGGAAGGCTGCCTGAAGTGAAAGAACAAATCAAAGTTATTTACGTGGTGGTAGCAAAATATGATGTGAACCATGGGATGAAGAAAGTTAACTAATTGCCTGAGACGAGATCTGTTTTCAGCACTTACAGAAAGCGAAATCATGCTCCAAGACAATCAAGTAAGAAAAATCCCAGAAAGGACAAAATAGTGGGATGTTTTGATGTCAAACAGGTAATACTAAGGTAAATACCAAGGTCGATTACCTCTGAGTAAATAATGTACTTAGGAACTGTGTAAATGCAAACTTTGTTCAACTCAGCTATGATAATTTCCATGGCAAGAGGGACCTGTGATGAAAAGCAAGCCAATACGTAAGGATGGTAATCTATACATTAGTTAGTACTTTCTGATCCGCATTCGTGATCTCTTTTCAAACACTAAGTTCTCTGTCCTAAATTAAACATTTTTATGTTGTTTAACATTCCTAGAGACCTTCCCACGGAATCAATACAACCTCTCAATTCCCTTCGCCTTTTTTAAATAAGTAAAGGCATTTTGTTAATAAAGGTTCAGTACGAAGCTAGTACCGAGACAGAGTACCGCATCCAAATATCCTTCGGCTAGAAATTTCTGAGTTCTATTTTAAATTCGAAAATATTCCCCTGTATTTACGGCAATTCACCTGTTGAGCTCAGGTATGAATATTGTGTTTGGATAGAAAAGAATTTTTGTTTTTGGTGGTTATAGGAAATTTAGCTTCCGGGTTTGAGTTTGGATTTGTGTTTTGGTAAAAGAAATCATCAAATTCCTAAGGGCTCGTTTGGTACGAGGGATTGGAGGATAACTAATCCCGGGATTAATTTTAGGATGAGTTTATCCCATGTTTGGTTGGGATAAAATTGCGGGATAACTTATACCGGGATTAATTATCCTAGGATTTTAGTATTATTTTTATCCCACATTGAGGGTGGGATTACAATCCTGGAATGACTAATCCCGGGATAACTTGTTCCCCAACCAAATAAGCCCCAAGAGGTTTTGAAGCCTTCAAATGGGTGAAAATTACAATCCCCTTGAAAAAATTGTGGAATAAAAAAAGAAACAGAGCTTTAAGTGCAAACTGGAGAATGTGACAGCAATTAACCAATCACTGTACTAGAAGGGCAGTTTGCTTGAAAATTCATGGCCCCAATTTGTTTTGGTTCAGGAGAACATTGTTTAATGTAGAAAGTTATTATGAAAAAAAAGCACGCACAATGTGAAGTCAAAATATGATATTCAATCTAGGATTGAGGCAAGACTGGTTTTCGAGGGAGCACGTTGGTATTTTACTCCTTGCCAATGAAGGAACAAAAAAACTTTTATTGCTTTCTTTGCAGTTATTGACGTCAACCTCCTACTTATAAGACAAGAACTATCATGGGCCTATAATAGCAAGAAGACTAAGAGCAATAATATAATTACCTTTGATGTAACATGGACAATCACACGACCATAAGCATAGACTGCACTGTTAAAGCTTCCTGTAGGTTTCACACACAGGGACACCACCTATAAAAGTGAAAACCAGAATCACAGTAAATACCTTATATGTTTTACACAAAGCTCCAATAGTAGAATATATTCAATATACACAACTCAACTGCTACATCAAGAACCCCCAATTTTCTACAAGCAGCACATGCAAACCAATTCGAAACGCGAATCATAGTATTCATTCTTATGGGAATGGGAATGAAAAACAAGAGATACTTTTTATCACCGCAAATCCCCACCATCAGCCCCCGGCCCCTCCCGAAAAGAGGCAAAAAAAATGAAAAAGAAGTAAAAACAACATCACAAGAGACACCGAAAGACGAAACCCCAGTTAAAGAACTACTTCAGGATTTTACCTTCTGCGCGAACATTGCAATGCTGATGGATAGTGGACATGTTGAACCACTAATTAGCTTAATTAATTCATCTGCTTTCACTCTGCATAGGGAAAAGTAGTATATACGTATCAAAGAGCAATATAGAGGTTCCACATCTTTGAAGTTTATTTCCAAAAATGGTTTGAAAATGCACGTCAAAGCAACCAAAAGCGTGACTTAAATATGGAAGATAGATAATGATTTAAAAAAAAAAAATTAAAATCTATAGGAGAGAGGGTTAATAATCCAAGAAATAGGTATCCAGATACCTGACATTTTCTTTTGAACCCGTGATAGTTCTGATTCGTCTGGCTATTTCCATTTCAAACTTTCGGTAAGCCTGTTAAGAACAGAGAATTTGTGTTGTGAACTGTAGAATATCAGAAATTACTTAACCCAAATAGAAGTCCAGCCCAAAGCTCTGTACACTAGGATGGAACATAATATTTCAACACATCAAGCAACAGAAAAATGCATCTGATCACATTCCAACTAAAGAAGCAAGTTTTTGAACATTAAACTCAAAAAACAAATTGCCAAAATTAAACAGCATTAATCAAACACATCAAGTAACAACATGACACATCTAGTAACGTTTCAATCAATCTCTAGAAAGAAGGTCTTCCACAGACCTAGAAGAGTGAGAACCAATTAGAAACAACTTCTCGACAATGAGTTCAGAGTGGATGCACGTGGGAGGAGGTGCACAATGGAGGATAGAGGTCTCCAAAACCTACAGCGACCAGCACACCATTATTTCTCTTTGTTTTGTTATTTCAGCTATATGAAGATTCAAATGCACTTGTCAAAATGTCTCAATTAGTTTCCCAAACATGCAAGGATCGCATAATTAAATGTAAGAAGTTCTAAGAACTTGGACCAACCACTCCCAGAGCACAATTGGATTGGTTAATGATTATGTTAGCAGGGAAGAGTTAACTTTCAAAGTGAATACTTTCTCTGTTACATCATACATGAAATGTGACACTACTTCACTGACCATGGAGTTTAAGATGTTAATTTGACTTTTGCTTTAGACAAATATTAGTTGTGAAAGAAAATATAAAACCAGTTGTTGAAAAGTTAGTCTGATATAGCAAATCAAATCCATGTAATTCTAATAGTTAAATGGTTTTTAAAATTGTGAAAGTAGAATAGAGTAACATTATTAATAGAATGGTGTCACATATTTTGGGATATCCCATAACGGAGAATACAATAGAGATTAGTATAGAGGGCCTTTTTTACTAGTACACTTTGTTGATGCCCAACTGTTTAGGAACCCCCATTCGCAAGCCTCTGCAAAGAACACTTCACTTTATGCAGCAAGAAGCATAATAGTCCAATAAATCTGGATGAAATTTCAAATATTGATTTGCAAGGTTACCTTGTTTGAACCCAATCCCAGTGCTTCATTCTGTGCAGCTATTTCATTGTAAACGGCCAATCTTTTCTCCTCCAGTTTTTGAGCATTTTCTGTCACCCTGATTGTGTTTCCTGCTTATTAGAAATTGCAAAGTTGAAATCAAGGCATAGATTTACAAGCACTAGAAACAGAAAGAAAAACAACAGTACATGTTTCATCTTGGCAGTTAGAGGTTAGGGTACCATACACTATCTGTTAAAGGATATAATCCAGTTGACTCTACAAGTAGTAAAAGTTTTGCCAATAACTTTTTATAGTAGACTATGGTGAAAAAGCTCAAAATAGTCCCTTAAATTTAGGGTAGATCTAATTTGGTCCTTTATATATAACACTCTCAAGAGACGCTACAGAAAAGATAACACCCAAAGGCTAAGGCTAAAAAAAATAACAAATTAATGGGACTAATGGAACTAATGGAAAAGAGACAACACTGTAAAGGAACATCCCTTTCTAGAAGCCCAGGGTTAGAAAAATGCCGCAGGTATTAGCTCGTGGAAATTCACTTAACAGTTGCTGAGATTATCAAACTAGAGAATCATGTTTCTCCGTGCTATCTAACCAAAAGATATCTATTCTGAACACAGCATATGTATTAGCAAATTATGACTTATGACGAGTGCATGCATACTTAATCGTTTGTTTCGGTATTAGTAATACTTGTTTTTGATAAAGGTAAAGATAGATCGATATTACTAATATCATTATTATTATTATTTTGATGAAGTAATTGTTATATTGATTGGCATCAAGAAGATGCTGAAAACAGTACAGAGAAATTAGGGAAAGCTCCTAGATACAAAATCTACAGATAGAGCATTGAGCCATTCCCTAAATGAGCAAAAAATCTGGTTGTTAAGCCAAAGACAGGGAGCTAATGAAATCTACAAGAGGAATAACATTAGTTACAGGGGTTAAACTGCTCCAGCTGAAAAGAAACATCAAACAAAGAGAGACGAACTCTTACCTAATCAAATTTGAATCCACAGATACTCCATTCCAAGAGGAGGAAACTATTGAAGCTGATTTCTTGATATTTCTTTCAATAAAGGTGCTTTTTTTATTTTTTTCTATATAAAATCAAGTCAAAATATGTGTAAGTGTACATGTTACACATCCAACACATATATGGCCATCAATGTTTTACTTTTTCTTTTTCTCATCCTTCACTTAAGTTTTTCTGGACTACTCTTTTGTTTTTGATTCAGTTTTTGTCCATATTGATCTCAGAAGGAGCACCGTCCATCAGTCTCTTAGTTTTCTCTTTTTCTTCTGTGGCCATACTGGTAAAAAGAAATATCTTTTTTTTGGATACTTTTAAGCTAGACTACACCTATGGAAATAAAGGAAGTCCATTTTATTCAGTCAGCAGTAGCAATTACAGAACACAATCCAGAATAAAGATAGACATTTTTCTCTTATGAGATGATATAACAGAAAGGAAGGCAAGGTCAGTGAAATGATATCTTCATATCCATGTTTCTCCCTTCGAACAGATCATAGACTTGCTGACGAACAATACAAACGATCTCTGCTTCATCATGCACTCCATCGGCATTGGTTCTCATAAACTGGCAAAATGTAATTGCATGGCCCTTGGCCACAAAGAAGTTTCACAGCTTCAAGGTGACTTGTGAAATGCCACTGGTTCGTCAGAAACGTATATTTGTTTTTTTGAGAATGTTCATCAGACACGTATATACTGATCAGTCACCTGCTTATAATGTCCAAAAGCATGGGTGTGAACAGTTGAGACGGACAATCCCAGGTAAGAACATTTCATGAGTATATTTTCTGGAGTGTTTCTTGGACTTTTATCTTCACAGTTACTCTTTTCCATTAGCCTAATTCCCAGCTTTTAAATTCAGTTATCTTTTCCATCAGTGAATAGCCTCCAATCAAGCCCTGGATCAAAAGTTCTCATTTTCTACATAGTTAAAGGACTATTTATGTCCAACTCTACAAGGGATCAAAATTAATTTACCCATATGGCTTATAGTTAAAGCACTGATTAGGTTTCTCCTCTCAGATTATGCATAGAGCATTTTGTTTAAGTAATTATTTATTTGAAATGATTGAGAAAAAATAAAAAGAAGAAGAGTAGGAGGATGGTCAAATACCTGTTGAATGTTTCTGCCCATCAGATATGGGTCTCACAGGCTGACTAGTGACATCCCTTGAAACCTTGCTAGCCTCTGGAGAAGCAGTCATCATTGACTCAGATGACTTCTTCTCCGACGCAGCTGCAGCTTCTTTTACTGCTTTCCTCTCAGCTTCCAGCGCGGCAGCTTTTTCCTTTTCAACTCTTTCAGATTCCAGCCTAGCCTGCACCTGATGGAATGGAACTTATCATTACCCAAAAGGAGAAAATTTAATTACAAAACTGCTTCAATTCTTTCCAGAATCATTAAAAACAAGTGGGAGTTAATAGTTCAGACAACTGCATTAGGCAACAGATGCAGCATGAGGGGAGACAAATAAGCAGCCAGACTATACAAGAAAGCCAGGGATGCTAGAACCAAGGGAATGCGGGCATTAGCAATTACAGCAGTATGCCACGAGAAAAAACCAATATCAATAAGTATTAAGTTATTAAATCAACACAAGCAATATTACTTTCTCGTTTAGTGATGATTCTCACCAATATTTAACTTGGTAAAATCTCAAGAAATCACAAGACGGCAGGTGACAGAAATGCAATTGGATAATAGTTAAAAACACAAACCTTGGTTTCTGCTCTGATCCTTTCTTGCCGGGCTTTTTCTTCTTGAAGAGCTTTTTCTTTCCTCTTGGCCTCTTCACGAGCTGCATCATCTCTTATTCTCCTTTCTTCAATTTGGGATCTGTGTTCGTGATCCCTTTGTACCGTAGTTAGGTGATCATCAAGTGCTTCTGCACTATACTAATACAATTAAGTCAAAAGTACATCCCCACTAAACTTAAAATGTAAGAACATGTAAATGGTGATTTAACTTCAAACTCTGAGTACTCCTAAGGAGTATAGAGTGAACAAGAAACATCAAAAAAAGTTTTATCGTTCATAAAGTATCGTATTGAGAGTGCATTCCTCAACTGCTAACAAGGGTGTGCATGTAGTTTGTATAAAAAATAACCACTTGCAATCAAAGTGACATGCTTACTGTAAGTGCCCTCTTTATATAGAAACTCGGCTCGCTGGCCATACCCCTGTATCTGTTTTACACCTTCATGTGTAATTTTCATGTCAACAAGAAAAGATGAACGCACTCACTTTCATTTCCCACCTAAACCACATTATTCCTGTGGTTCAAGATTAATTGTCAATCTATCATCCTTCATTGAATTATTTGTAAGTGAAATCTTTACGAACCAGCTTCTATTTAAAATAATTGAGATTTGTTTGGCATGTCTTCAGCAGCCTTTTGTATTTTAAAAAAAAACCTATTACGTCCATTGGTACTAATTGCTAAAGCAAAAGCTGAAGTGAAATCCACAGTATGGATAAAACAAATATTCTGATTTTAGTGGCCAGATAGTGAAATAGACAAATTTTCCATCAGTTCCAGCAGACCACCTTTTGTAGTCTGCCAAGCTTCCTGCTTAATCATCTATTGGCATTGAATTAAACCCACTGAGAAACATCTACCTTATACATCATTGAACAATGAGAAAAATGTTTAACCATGATGAATAAAATTTAATGCAGAAACAAGCTTTTACTTGCAAAATAAAAATAATACACCTTACATTTTACGCTGGTACTGCATGTCGAATTTTCTGTTCATTTCCCTTTGAGCTTCAGTGTTTCTCTCAACTCGTTCTAGTGTGGAGGCAAGCTTCTCACTTTCATCCGTCAACTCAGCTTCAAGTGCTGATAGTTGATCTCTCATTTCCTCCTGTTGTAAGATAGCAATAGAAAGAGATTGGGTTTAATATTATTATTTTTCCCAAGTGAAGCAAGGCTGGGGCATGGTCAGAGAAAGTTAACGAAGCATATAACTTAAGTTACCAACCGCAATAGTAAGCTGATGGTCATGAGCTAACTCAGATAAAGCACTTTCCACTAATTCCACTTTATCCATTAGATCATGTTGAAGTTCGATGTTTAGGCCTTCTACAGATTGGTCGCTATCACTGAAACAACGTGAAAAATGCTGCATTAAGCATTAATCAAGAATAAATAAAACACACTTGCAATGCGGTGGCTTATGCTATCACTGAAACAACGTGAAAAATGCTGCATTAAGCATTAATCAAGAATAAATAAAACACACTTGCAATGCGGTGGCTTATGACTTGCTGTACAACATGAAGTCCATGAATTTAAGGAACTATAAGACTAAACGTGAGTTTTTGCTGGAAGAAATAAGATGCACATCCATTCATGGATGTAATTTATTTTTAAAAAACAGTATGAGGAACCTATCAAAACAAAAAGAACTTTATGAGGTAATATGAAGTGCCCCCCACCACCGCCACACACACCTCTCCTCCTGATTGGATGAGTATGCCCTAACTGTTGGCTCAATAAGTAACTGCTATAAACATGTAGTGGCTTCAACAGGCATATGGCCAAGTAACTGTGAGACGTGTAACATGGGTAAGGGCATTCAAGCAACATAATTTACACCTTGTTTCTCTGTTTCAATCGACATCCTCTCATTCTTACACTCTTTAATATTTGCAATTATTGAGTAGTTACCTCAGATAGATTTCGTCACAGGCAAACCGTTTTCCTCCCATAAGTAAATGATCACCAACTTCATGCTTAGTATCTCTGTCCATATCCTCCACGTCGTCATCAGACACTTGCATAACAAAGCCTCTCCGAGAATTATCCTTTGAAGCCGAGAGTTGTCTGAGCAAAGACAGATTAGAACAAAGTACAGAACATTTGCTTTCCAGATGAAACAAAGAAGCTTGAGGTGATTTTCACTAAGAAATCTCATTACAAGTACATACCGAGATTCTGTTTTCGTAAAAGGTATTGGAAATTTTGATGATGCATTGAGCTTCTTCTCAATCGAATTGAGCTCAACCAATAAAGCATCAAAGGTCCAATCAGGATTTGGATCCAGGGTGACTCCATCAACACTTTTAGGCAACGGAAGTTGCAGTTTAACAGCACCCCTGTGAAAAATAACCATAACCATAAATCAGGATAAACCAAACAATTACTTAAAATATTGTAGTTCCAGAAACTTCCATAAGCTTGTTATAATGAATGAAAACTGAAATATGAATTTGTTATCACTAAAATTATGAGAAGGTATCTTGTGTAACATATGAAGTCACATGAACCAACACCTCCCTCAAAAAAATAAGAATAAAATAGCATCAACATTTTCGTGGAGTATTACAAATAGAAAAGAGAAGAAAAAAATGGGTACAGGAAGAAAGTAACTTACATTATTCTTTTCCTGCCTTAAGAACACCTTTGAATAAAGTTGTTGTTTCCAACGCTGGCTTCACACACTTGAGTCTTGAAATTAAAATATAATTAATTACCTGTTACAATTGAAAAGGCAAAAGTTACAAACAGAAAATGTAAAGATCATAATAGGAACACCCATAAGGGGAATCTGAAAACTAAACCCTAATAAGTAATACAGACCTATGTTGCTCGGACTCTTCAAAAATGTCAATCGGTGCGTGCCGGATTCTCCAAAAGTTGTGTATTTTTGGAGAATCCGACACAGGTGCGGCATCGAAAGTGAAGAGTCCGCGCAACTTAGATACAGACTAGAGCATGGATTGAGGGACCTTAAAAAGGAATTTCGAATAAGAGTTTCCAACAACAACATAACCAATGTAATCCCACAAGTGGGGTCTAGAAAGGGTGGTGTGTACGCAGCCTTAGTAGTAATATTGGGAGGAGCTTAAGAAGGAATAAGTTGGCATTGATTTCGAATAAGAGTTTCCAACAACAAGATACCAGTGTAATCTCACAAGGGTGATGTGTACGCAGCCTTACCTCTTCCTTGTGAAGGTAGAGAGGTTGTTTCCGATAGACTCTCGGTTCAAGTAAAGCATATTAAAATCAAGCATGCAAAGAAAATACAATAGTGAAGAACCCATGCTAAAAATAAAGGAAAGGAAACCGGTAACAAAACAAACAATACGGTAACCGAAGCAAAGATAAGTCACCAGTCCACAGCTAGGTAGCTACTTTTTTTTTTGGTAAAATAATCAAATCATATTAGAAGCTGCTTCAAACAAAACATGAAGTAAACTTAGGCTTAAACCTGTGAAACAGCCAAAAGATTCCCTGAATATTCTACTAAGCTAAAGATAGGGAGCTAACAAACCCAAAAAAGTTATCCACATTGTTTACTGGGGAAAGAAAGTGCCAACTAAATTTGGCTTGTCTAATGCTCCTTCTACATTTCAAGCTACAACAAATTCCATTTTTCGGTCGTTACTTCGTCATTGTGTTTTAGTATTCTTTGACGATATTCTGGTTTACAGTCAGACTTGGGGACATCATTTGCAGCACGTAACTCAGGTGCTCCAGATTCTTCGTGAGCACAAATTGGTGGCTAAACGTTCTTAATGCTTATTTGGGCAGCCTCAAGTTGACTATCTCGGTCATGTCATTTCCAGCAACGGTTTAGCAGTTGACCCTTCTAAAATATCAGCTATTCAGCAGTGGCCAGTTCCAAGAAATGATAAGAGGGTACGGAGTTTCTTAGGGCTCGCTGGTTATTATAGGCGTTTCATTAAGCACTATGCCACAATTGCTAGTCCTTTGATTGATTTACTCAAAAAAAAAGCCTTTCAAGTGGGGAGATGCTGCACAACTGACATGTGAGACTTTGAAGGACAAGCTAAGTTGCACTCTAGTCTTGGTGTTACCAGACTTCACACAAGAATTTCACGAGGAGACTGAAGCTATTGGGCCTTGCCCAAATTCCATTTCTCAGGCCCAAACTCAGTTACTGTGCACCTTGACTGGAATTTGGCCCAAGTTGCTGCTGTAATTTTGGACTTTTAGCCCATTTTCATCCCTGTATCACAGTGTATACAGCAGTCTATCACAGTGTATATCAGCTAGTTTTTCCAATGTATACGGATGTATACAGCCCATTTTTTCTGCTTTCCGAGACCTGTTTCAGCTTTCAATTTCTTTGAATGATGAGGTCAACTCGATAGTGCTGAGTCCGAGACTCCAT
Source organism: Solanum etuberosum (assembly GCA_029582245.1). Lineage (NCBI taxonomy): Eukaryota > Viridiplantae > Streptophyta > Magnoliopsida > Solanales > Solanaceae > Solanum > Solanum etuberosum. Next base: position 40,787 of record JAJONR010004350.1, read on the forward strand.
GGCACATCCGAAATGCAAAGGGAGGAGATAGAAGGGGAGTCCAATGGACTCGAACCAAAGGGGGTTCATGCAAGACAAGATAATAAGGATTAATACTCATTCATATCACATGTAAAGGGATCAAAACTGAATATTACTACGAATTCAAGAAATCTGGCCTTCCAGATTGTTAGCAAACACTCATTAGCACTAAAATGATGATACTCAACTAGCACATATGTTAACTAATATCATGTAAACAGATGGGAGCTTTGGAAATAATTTCATAGTGAAAACAACTAGACAAATATCATATGTCCAGGTCACTAGGCCAACATGCTTTTATACTAGTTATATATAAAGGCCAACAACACAGTAAAAGCAAAATAGCTCAGCCAATATCAACATGCCAATGATTCCATAGATCAAAGTGATCAGGACGGAGTTACCTACCACTAATCTGTAGCAAACAATATTTATATTCCTTGTTCTAATCGTTTATTCTACACTTTCCATAATAAACTTAATCAACAAGCAAGCTTTTAACCATCACTAATAGACAGAGAAACGAAAGCTACTGCAAATTCTCAACACCAAATTTGATAGATTCATCCTTTGGTGCAAAAATTTACACTTACACAAGACCCGATTTATAACCATGATGGCGACAAACTACAACCTAATATGCCTTATTATGTAAAATTTATTAAGACAAGCTGATCATGGATGCAAAAGCAAAATCTGGACAGCCAAAAGCAGTAGGCCATGAAAGGAAAAACCAGAAATAAACCAAGGCTTGTACGACCTTGAACTATAGTGCGAAATTTAAACTGGAAACATTATAGAAGAGCATTTCAGAATTAGTAAAAGAAACAGACAATAACTAAGTTCGCATTTAGGGTCGATTCAACATTCATGGACAGAAATACCTGCTAAAATTTTATGTTAATGTCCCAATACTTCATAACAGTAAACACAGGGGAAGAACATTTTCAGCTAAAATCATCAACACAATTAAATTCTAACATATGAAAACCCGATAATACCAAGAATAACTAGCCAAGAGTTGAAAAAGGAAGCTGAAAAACATAGTATAAAGATGAGGAGAGTTCACCTTTTTCCGGGCAGGAACTGGGACGACGGCTTCGCAGCGATTCCACCACCGCAATCTTGACTTCTAAAGCAGAAAATCAACACCAAAAGACAAAACAAAAGCGAACCTCAGGTTCCCGATAACCCAAGGACTTGGAGAGTTTTTGTATCTTTTCCTTTTTCAGATGAGGTGGTCTAGTGTATTTCGATGGTGAAATGTTTTTGTTGTTTTTTGATGTCAAAATCCTCTTCTCAAGAGGTGAGAAAAGCTCCAGTGAGGATGAAAAGCTTTATATAGGCAGAAAAACTAAGGCCCATAGGGGGGAAACGGAAATTTTTTGAATTCTTTTGCTCCGTAACAGTGAAAGGATGGGAAAAAGTTGCTCTGAGATTTCGCGAGAAAAGGGGAAAAAGGAGACGTGGGGTGATGGGATGTCGAGAAAAATGGGGGGAAAAGGCGAGTACTGTTCACGTTGCTGCAAATCGTACGCGCCGTTACTGTTCACGCCGTTTGAAATCGCTTTGGAACTGCTGAAGGGCTGGTTGGGTTTCGTGTACTAGGTTTCTCTTCACGAAGAAGACGAGCAGCAGGGTCGATTTCGTTTCTGCTTCGCTCACTGAGAAGACGAAGACGAGGACGGGTCGGGTTGCTGGGTTTCGCGAGGAAGAAGAACGAAGTGGGGCAGTGGGGTCGCGTTGTATTGTATTGTTGGAACGTTGTTGGGTTGTTTGGCATTGAAAAAGTGGGCTGCTGATTGGTATTGTTGGGCCGGCTGATTGCTGGAAAAAAGGCCCAAACTTGGCCCGAAAGAGTTGAAGTAATTGGTAAGGAAGGGGTTCGATTTGTAATTAAGGAAAAGGCCGAAGGATTGCAAACTTAGCCAATTTAAATTTAATCGGAAAATCGGCGAGAATTCAAATAAGATGAATTAATATTAATTAATTAACAAGCTTCTTAATCTTAATGAAATAAAAATAATTAACTTAATTATAAACTAATTAATTTAACATTATAACCATAATTTGAACCAAACTAAATTAACAAAATATTTAACTTAAAAAATGTAAAATCTTTTGAGATGATTTTCAAATATTTATAAAAAATACTAATTATATGCATAATTATATAAAACGTATTTATTATTTTAAAAATTATAAAATTGACAAACATTACGTAAAAATAACTTGAAAATATTTTGAATTTCATAAAACTAATTAATTCAAAATTATAGCCATCACTTTAAAATAACTAATTTAATAACATATTAAAAAAGAATAAAATTATTTTTGAGATGATTTTCGAATATTCATAAATACATACAAAATTATATAGAATATATATATATTAGTTTAAAAATCATAAAAATGACGTAATTACTTAAAGTGACTTGGAAAATATTTTGAATTTTATAAAGTCAATTATTTCAAATCGTTGGAAACTTAAGAAGCTCGATGATTAATTTGTATTGTGGAGGGTCAAAATTGGGTGTCAACTCCGAGTTCTAAGAGGAAGGCCACAATCATGACTGTTGTAGACCGCTTGTCAAAATATGGACATTTTATTCCATTGTCATCCACGTTCACAACACATTCTGTTGCCTTAGCTTTTGTTGCTAATATCATTAAACTATATGGACCTCTGCGAGTTATAGTAACTGACAGGGATCCGAGATTTCTTCACTCTATTTGGCAGGAAATTAATCGACTCCAAGGCACCTCTCTGGCTATGAGTACAATATATCACCCACAAACTGATGGCCAATCCGAAGCCTTGAACAAGTGCATTGAACAGTATATGAGGTGTCTTGTTTCGGACAGTCCTCAGGAGTGGGTACCAATGCTACCTTGGGCCGAATTTTGATACAACACCACCTTTTATTCGTTTGCCGAAGTGACACCTTTTCAGGCATTGTATGGGCGTGAGCCTCCTACTATTTCTCGTTATGTGTTGGGCAGTGTTGTAGATGATTTAGTTGAGAAACACATGCTGAAGAGAGATGACGTTTTGGTGCTACTTAAGAACAACTTGTCCAAGGCTCAAACACGTATGAAATTATATGTTGATGCTCGGCGAACAGATTTGTAGTTGGAAGTTGGGGATTGGCCATTTGTGAAGCTCAAGCCTTACAGGTAGAGGGAAGATTTCCCTCCGTTTGCACCATCACCACAAACTCCGCCGGAAGTACTTTGGTCCTTATCAAGTGCTGAAACGAATTGGTTATGTTGCATACAAACTTTATCTTCCAGCCGATGCACAAATTCAACTCGTCTTTCTTATTTCTATGCTCAAGAAATGTGTGGGAACACCAGTTGAACAAGTGACACCCTGATTCAAGTTCCTGTCGAAGATCAACATCAACCGAACCTTGAGGACAAGGTTCTCGATTGGGAGGGAAGTATTGATATGGATCAGCCGGCCCAAGTTAGTAGAGAAACTGAGAGTGGGCCTGGGACAATTAGGAAAATCCAACGAAGCAAACAGCCCAACAAAAAGCTACAAGACTATATCCTAGTCTAAAGGAAAGACAAGCACGTGAGAAGCATATGAGTGAGAAAAGTTGTTATATGCAGGAGTACTGCAGAGTAGTTGGGAAGAAAGAAGTGATAGCAATATTCTCTGAATTCTCATCTTATTTCTTCTCAGTTCTCTCACCCTCTTCCATCTTACTGTTTTAGTATTTTTTTCCTATTGTAATTGTTGTCCTTTTGAAAGTTGAACTACCAGATTTCCTTTCCATAATTTTTCTTCTTGAGTTTTCAATTTAAGTATTGCTACTGTTTCTGTAATTGGGTTGAAGTTTGTTCCACCATAACTAACAAATACAAAAGTTGACACAAGGAAATTGTTCCAAGTAAAGCATTTTTAGTTTCTATATAATTAAATAGAGAAGGAAGCAAAAGTAACAGATACACTACTGAATAACTTAAGAAATTGATTCTAGAAAAAAAAAAATCTCACATCAAGCAACTAAAAATCAATCAGGTACTTACTCAGTACATCTTTTACCTGAAAAAAGGGGATCAAAGTAGTTTTAGCATGTAACCGTTTTAGCCGAAGATAACAAAAATTGAAGCTGATGATGCAGAAGAGAAGGAAACCAAATTGATTTGAGTATGAAAATAAATCGAACTTTTTGCATATAATCAGTACCAACTTCATATATACAAAAAAAAAAACGAATCAACTACCATAATTAACAACTAGCAGGCTGCACAGAATCGAGCTAAGGAAGCATGCAATGATTAAAGTCTACCAAAAATCATTCACGTCGACAGAATTTGGGGATTTTCGTATAGAGCTACAAGCACAGGGGAATATGCATGGGTGAGTATTAATCAAAACTTAACACTAAAATCACACCAATAGCAAATGGTAACACAAACCAAAGAAAAATCATACCTGGGATGAATTTGAGAAGTCGAAACCTCGAAGCTTAACAGAGAAACAGGTGAAGTTGTGGAACTCGACCAATAACCCTCTCGAGCCTCATTCTTGAAGTGTCCCCGTTGTCGAAGGCTTCTGTTGGAGAAGAGGAGAGGGAGCCGGGTGGTCTCGGTGGTTCCGGACAATGCAGGCGGTGGGGTGCTTAGGGTTTC